>NJDD01003241.1:136179-186657 GCA_002245505.1 Calephelis nemesis
AGTTAGTTATGTTTTAATTTTACATTTTCTTTAAATAGGTTTAATAATTTCGACATGTAAGCATTTTCCTATATACTTACTATTACGTGTGGGTATGAATATTTTATATTAATTATTTAGATTTTAGAGTATAAAATTTTACCTTTTTTATTTTTAAAGTTTTGTTAATTGATCTTGTAATCATATAACATACTGAAAGTATTTGTTGATATGAATTATGACTAAGTTGTAAGTTTATGACGTCGATAAGAGTATATTATGTACCTACATCGAATAAACCGATTTGATTTGATTTGATTTTGATTTGATTTGGAAGGTAGATGATCTATTCTGCAAAGTAGCCCGGACCATTTTTTTCTCTAGACGGCGCCAAAACTCATCCAGTTATATAAACATTTTAAGTTTTGAGGGATACTAAAGTATCAAATAATATTTTGTATAATATGAATTCATCAACACAAAGCGCCTGTAGACATCGTTATTCGGTATTATGCACAAAAGGATTTTCCTTATTTTGCATTTACAATAAACCTTTTATTGTATTCAAATCTTTTGATATAAATTTTCCATACATGAAAAAATTGTATAATAACAAGAAAACTCAAAATAAAGAGATTGTATTTGGCTTTAAAAGGAGTCTGAAATTCAATAGATAGGAGAATTTTTTGACAATTCATGCATAACAATGTTGTTCGAAGAGGCCTGCGTACTAAATACTACCGTCCTCTAACCACACAAAAAGTCTTTGTTAACGGTCTGTATGTTTCCTGGGAAACGAGAGCCAGCCATGACATAATTATAAAACATGATGTGCCTCGGAAAACGTTGTTCCTCATTCGTTTGAGAACAACATTTTTAATATCATTAGCTTTAAATGAGGTTTCGTTTTTGATATTAATTTCAAACAATTATAAAATATGTAAGCGTTGTTCAAATAAAGAAAAATGAAATAAAATAGAACCTTTTGTTTCTAAGGAAAGCTCTAGACTGATACTTAACCCGATATCGAGAAACTTAGAAATTTTTAAGTCGTAAACAATTTTAGCCTTTTCAATATTGAGTTAACAAGAATTTAGAACATTAAATTTCACTATAATTAAATGTTTTCTGTTGTCTGTCTGACTAGGCGACACCCGACCACAAGATCAAACACTACCTACATAAATTCTCAAGTTTGATTCTTGGGATTGACAATTAAAACAATTTTTTTCAATCTTACTAATATTACCATCCCGAAAGTTTATGTTTATGAATGTTTATTAGTTTGAATGTTTATTAATCTTTCACTAGAATGGTTGAACGGATATGTCTGAAATTTGGAACACAGATAGATTGAGACCTGGATTTACAAATATGTTACTTTAAATCCCTATTACATAGCGGGTTCTTTTGAAAATACGGACGAAGCCGCAGATAATAGCTAATTTTCTAATAAAACAACCTTGTTTGGGTTGAAATATGTGCTCGGTTGAGGATAGATTTGCTACCTTTCAAGTTGTGGAACTTAATAATTGGCATGGGGTGGTTAGCCTGGCTTTCTGTCTAACTCTTCAAGGACAAGGTCTTGAAGATATTTACTAACTTTAATGTTTGTTCATGTTACGATATTATTCGTACAATTTCTTTGCAAGGAGCAATTGAGTGGAAACAAACAATTATAATTTGATATCGAATTTTCATTTTAATTTCCTACTTTTTGTGAAACTTAATAACTTTTAAACACCGTGAATTGAAGGTATACACATTAAAACCGTAGCCTCTATGGTCTAGCGGTTCAGGTGTTTGACTTGACTGTATTGGACTTAACCGGGTTCGATCCTCAGGTCGGCCAACAAAAATAAAATTTGGTTTTTCCAATTTTTCTATAAAAAAACGTTGCTCGGTTTTGGATATATGCCCGGTTGGCAATATGCTTGCCACCTATCACAGAATGGGACTTAGTTATTTCGGCTAGACGTGGGTGCTTTGGTTGTGCCTCTGCTTACTTCTTCGGGGATATATAACTTCTAACACATTGAAACAAAATAACTACAAATTTAACTGCACGCCAACTCTCTTACGGGAAAAGCAGAGAATATCAAGTAAAAATGTAGACTAAAACGCCATTTTTTTCTGCATAAGAAGCTCTATTGAGCATCTTCTTCGACATTACAATCAGACTAGATAGAGTATAGACTAATGGGTAATTCTAATTTTTCTTTAACGCCAGTTAATCGCTACTAAAAAATAAATATATTATACCTCTAATCTAATCTAATCAATCTCTTATAACAAATTATATTTAATGAAATAATTAGGGAAAATATTGTTAACTATTTACTATTTATGGTGTTATTACAATAGTTTATTACAACTTTTTACACTAAAAAAAATCTTATCTATCTACTTGCTAGTGACCGCACCCTTTTGCTGAGTTACAGCAAAAAAATACTGAAACAATATTAATTCGGTTAAGTGCTGCTCTTAAATGTTTGAAGTGTTACGTTTAAAATGTTGCGACGTTTCTCATGAAATTTATCCCAAAATAAATTGAACCTTTAATTCAATAGTAATGTTATTGAAATTTATAGACAGCTTTTTAAAGCTCATATCGGAAAATTCTGTCAGCTATTGTGAAACTTTTAAAACGATAAAAGCTTTTATAAAGTTTGAATGAACTTAATTATGAAACGCTTCCGTCAGTGTTATCGATTCAAGAATATTTTGTTCTAATTTTACTAATATTTTAAGTTGACTAAGTTTTCTAATATAAAACTTTGCTTACTCTACAATATAGTATACACTTAGGTACACTGAGCAATGCTAAGTAACTAAATTTTCACAATACATAAATACATAATACACAATAAAAGTCATTTGCAGAATAGACCATCTGCCTTTCTTGCCAGGCAGCTCGTAAAAGGCGAGCATAGGCTTATCATCACTAACACCGTGACATCTGACTAGGTGGTAGAGTTTCGCAGCGACTCGCCCGGATTGGTACCACCGCCTTACCTATTCCTGCCGCCATAACGTCATGACGTGTTCCGGTTCGGAGGGTAAGGTAGCCGGTTAACTTACTTTTGCTCGAGGCCTAACATCCTGACCTCTGGTTGGCAACGCACCATTACCACCTTTGGTGTCTCTAGGCGGCGTGAATTTCTTACCATCAAGAAATCTGTCTGCTTGTTTGCCTTCCTATAAAATAAAAAAATTTTTATGATAACGAGCAATTTGACCTTTGCTCATCTCTTGCGAGCTGCCTGGCAGGAATACAGATAATCTATTCTATTTAGTGGGGTACTATACTACTCTCCTGATTATAGTGGGGTACTATAAGTATACTACTCTCCTGATTCTTTTTCTTTTAACATCTATGTCACTGTTCACACCGGACATTATGTCACGACACAAAACTTGCCAGGATAGGGCTCACCGCCTTACACATTCCTGCCTCCATAATGACAATGTCATGTTCCGTCCTAGAGGGTAGGATAGGCGGTAGACTAGGATAGGCGGTAGACTAGGATAGGCACGATATGCCTAATATCCCAGCTATAGGACAGCAGCGCATCTATAACATGTATAGTGTCTATAAGTCACGGTTATCTCTTACCATCTGGAGATCCGTGTGCTTGTTCACTGACCTCTCTATTTGGGGTATCTTCACGCCCATATCCACAAAAAGATAGGCAGAGGCACAACCACGACTAGTCGAAGACACTAGGTCTCACGATGTGATAAGTGGCAAGCCTATCGCCAACCGGACATATATCCAAACCCGAGCAACATTTCTTTATTAGAAAATTGGGAAAAACAGCATTCTCTTTTTGTTATTCGACCAAGAAATTGAACCCGGGATTTTATGAAGTGAAATTTAACACCGGGACAGCTAGACCATAGAGGGGAATCATTTGGGGTCTATCTAATTTCTATGGTTTCTCGTATCAAACGCGGATTTGTAAAAAAAGGAGTCAAAGAAATGTTCGGCAATTGCTGACTTCTTTAGTTCAATTTTTGACTTGCTTTGATTTGTCCATAGCTATTGCTCTTTGGTTCTGCCCTATGTATGATCTACCGTAGCTATCTTGAGGTGACGATCTTATATGTGGAAATATGGCCTGTATATTATATCTCCGCACTAAGAGTTTGTTTAATATAAATAACTAGCTGACCCGGCAGACGTTGTTCTGCTATGGAAAAAATGGGGCGAGTCACCCTTATCACTAAGGGCTATGAAAAAGATTCACCCTCATCATCTAGGGTTATAAAAATAGATGTTGGCCGATTCTCAGACCTACTTAATATGCTCACAAAATTTCATGAAAATCAGTCAAGCCGTTTAAGGCCCCATACTTACTAATCCCCATACTTAACCAAACCATACTTAGTAAGCCAGAAGAGCCAATCACCGCACTCCTTCGTTCCATAATTACTATGAAATATTGCGCTCTAAAGTAAACGTCTTAAGCGACAAATCACTATTTTTGACACTATAAAAGTAATTTGAAAAAAAGTATAAAAACTGAACACTTATCTTAGTATAGTACTTATCTATGTTTATGTTAAATCTAGTGTCGATATTTTCATAATTGAAGTAGACAGTTGGGTTTAGCTTTCAAAAAATGGTTAACTTTTTTTTTATCGAGCAAAGTGAAATGAATCGTGTTTTGGAAACACTAGTCTTATAAAGCATATTCATGTTAATCTTGTGTATTTTTGTCACCAAGATCCATGATTGCTTTGTATGAAAAAAACAACATGCTGACGTATTTTAGCGTATATGGACCCTTAAGAGGAGTATGGGAACGAACATTGTTGCACGAGAATTTTATATATAAGATAAAAAATAAGGAAGTATGGTGGAAATGCTGCCCATCGGTTTACGGTGTAACTATTTTTAAACATCACCTAGTTGGGCAATGGTTAGCTTGCACGCCTAACAAAACCGATAAAGCAGGAGGCTATGGTATGATTCTTGACAGTTGTAAGATCATAAGTTATGAATATCAATGTTTGTATTTCTAGGTCTCATGTATTGATTTTCTGTCGGTGTTTTAGAATTATTAATTGGTTTCGTTTTCTAGACATGGACTTGACTTCATTAGGTCCCGGATTGATTCCTGAGTCGTTTTACAAAAACAATGAGTTTTTATTAATAAAAAAATACGTTGTCCGGGGTTGGCTAAATCCTGGTTTACCACCTGTCAGAGCATAATCTTCAACTAGGTTGGTTGTGGTTGCCTACCCTTTCGAGATACGGGCGTGTAAATACTTCAACTTTTTTGATTCTATGTTTTAGTATTAGTGAATATTACATATATTTCGTTACCTAATGAATGAAATGAATATTTTCATAAATTATTATTAAGCCTTCGTTGTACACAACCGATATTACAAAATTTGTTTAGAAGTAAATATAACATATTTCAAACTGTGAACTTATTTTTAATAACGGAAATTCCTTTCAGTGAACCCGTAAAAGGAAAATGATAAATGAAATAATTAGAATTGGTGTATAGGTCTAAAATGAAATTAAATTAAAAATATGTATGAAACGAAATTAACAAATATTTATTTGCAGAAAATGTGTTTTAAAAAGTTGGTAAAAAGTATTTAATCATTCCATCATATTCAACCACATTGTGATATGCAAATATTTTAATCTTATATATAAAATGTTCGTTCCCATACTCCTCTTAAACGGCTCGACTGATTTTCATGAAATTTTGTGAGCACATTGATAAGGTCTGAAAATCGGCCAACATCTACTTTTTTATAACCCCAAGTGATGAGAGTGAATCTTTTTCATACCCCTTAGTGATAAAGGTGACTCACCCCAATTTTTTCATAGCAGAACAACGTCTGCCGGGTCAGCTAGTATTAATATAAAATAATTATATAAAAACCTGTTTAAAACTTAATAAGTTTAATAAACTACTAAATATATAATTTTATGTTACTTGGTAAAAGATATTTTGTTTACAATTTCAAATATTTTATTCATGACTGTACCTAAACTGCGAAGGTCTTTATTTGTTTTGATCCTCCAATACGTGACGTCATCAAGAAGTCCCATGATTGTAGTTAATTAGGCAAATAGAAAGTTTCCGGTGTTTGGGCCCAACCCGCTCTTATAAATTTGTTTCCGAATGCAAATTTCAAGTCAATTACTAATTGTTTGTTTTCACTCAATTACTGCAAGCAATTTGTACGAATAAGGATTTTTTTATGTCTAAAATATTTTTCACAAAATATGTTTTTGTGACAAGATTTTATTTGTGAGCTGTCGATTTGAGAAGTACTATGTTAGACGTATCAAATAAGCCCAAACACGATAAGATAATTATAGAAAAATTGAGGAGTTCTTATGGCCACCTTCTTATATCATTAACTTTTTGATCCATTTTTTTTTGCATTGTCTTCCGATTTTATCAGTTATCCATCATTAAGCTTAATCGGTAACTGTAAAGTTGATCATTTTGACTTTCAAGTTGTCATTATAAATATCGTGACATCATCAAGATTTTTTAATACGAATAGCTTTTGTCCGCGGGGTTATCTGTATTTTAAAATAATTACGAGTTTTAGAAATTAAATGTAAAGTTCAAGTCAATTACTTATTTTTTTTCTATAAGTAATTTGTACGAATGATGTCTTACTTTATTTCCTTGTTATAAAAGAAGACTAATACGAGTATTGTTATTTTCTTGAAAGATTAAAAGTAAAAGAAAGTAGTGGTGTAAGAGCACTAAAATTAAATTTTTAACCCGTGACAAATTCAACGTGTAATGTAGTTAAAAACTATCACGATCACCGCATCTTTGAAAAAAGTACATCGAAATCCGTTTATCCGTTCCAAAGTTGTGAAGCTAAAGATATAGCATACCTAATGTGACCATACGTCCCTTTCTGAACGGGATAGTCCCGTTTTCAGAGTGTCTGTCCCGGTGTCCCCATCGAGGCCGACATAGTCCCGTTTTCGGTTTTGCGTGAAAGTAACGCACCCGTCGAAAGAGTTTTTTTCTCAAATTAATAATATATGGACAAGTGATAAAACACAGCTGTTGAGTGTCGCAGTAATGAAAGCTGCGTTGATTACGAAGATAAATATAAATAAAACATGCACAACTCAGTGCATGATTTATTTAAATTTATTTAAAAACAAGAACTGATATTTTGAAACATTGTTCCGCCAATAAATACAAAAACACGAGTCAGTTTAGAAGTTGAACGGGGCTCGTTCGCTAACTTATTCTATTATTTTTATTCTATCTTCTATAACAAAAAAAATTGAACACTACAAACTTTTATTTTTATTATATATTTGCGCAGGTGTCCCGTTCTGACTTAAAAAATAAATGGTCACGTTAAGCATACCTGCAGACATGTCAAACTTACATCATCTCCCTTTTTTGGTCAGGAGTTAAAAATGAAAAAGGTTATGTTTGGCTGATTCGGTCATGTTGAGAGAATGATACATAAAAGATCTACAAAACAGAGATACAATGTGAATTTAGATAGATGTACCCGGGAGACCCAGTATGACATTCTACTATCAAATTCGTCTGGGTTTTATCCAAGGGTCATATAAAGAGTCTTAAAAAATCAACGTGTTTGCATGAAAATAGTTACGAATGTGGAGTAAACTACAGTATGTCTTTTAATTTTTTTTATGATATTGGAAGGTCTCTATGGTCTCGCGGTCCGGGTGTTGGACTTGACGTGTCCCGGGTTCGAATCCTGGGTCGGCCAACAAAAAGAAAATTGGATTTTTCCAATTTTCTAATAAAAAAAATGTTGGTCGGGATTGGAAATGTGCCCGGTTGGCGATAGGCTTGCCACCTATCACATTGTGGGACTTAGTGTGTTCGGCTAGTCGTGGGTGCCCTGGTTGTGCCTCTGCCTACCTCTTCGGGGATATGGGCGTGAAGATACTAGTGAAGATACTACTACTACTACTAGTACTAGATATTGGAAGGCAAACATGCTGACGGATTTAATGATGGTAAGTAATTCACAACACCTAGTGACGCCAAAGGTGGTAATCGTGCGTTGCCAATCTGAGACAGGATGTTAGGCTTCGAGCAAAAGAGCAGATGTCACGGTGTAGGTGACGGCCTATGCTCGCTTTTTACGAGCTGCCTGGCAGGAAGGCAGGTGGTCTATTCTGCTAAGGAGCCCGGACCAACACTAAACTTTCTTTTTTTAGAACTAAGAACAAAGAGTTGGAAGTATGATTAGTGATCTAGTCTTTGACACGACTCATTAATTTAATTTTACACATACATTTAAAAAATAAAAAGTAAGTTTTACCGAAAGAATAATAAATTTATTTAATTTTATATTTAATGACATGCTTCTTTCTTTCATACATGCAATGAGACGGCGACTTACTCATTTCGTATTTTAAGAAAGATGAACATTTTTGAAAATATTTAATAGGTTGGTGGGCTGATAAGAGCTTCTTTTTACGAAGCGTTCCGTGAAAAATATTAACTTTGACTCAGTAATTTTAATCATTACAAGCTTACAATATATGTATCTGTATCTGTTTATTTTGGTTCAAAATATGTGATTTAGAGTATATGAAAAAAAGTGAACAAGTTTGATGGTTGGCAATAATTTCTAAAAATATATTTATTTATAGCGTAATTTTAATATTTTAAAAGGATAAAAACTTAAATGCTGCATCCAATAATAGTCAAAAATCGAAACTTATTTTTTAGACGCTTTGCCCATGCTTGAGATACGTTTTCACATTTTTGGGGATTTGAATACTATTACGTTGGTAAATGAAATATAAACTATTAAGTGAGTTTATATTTTAAATTTTAAAGTTGCTGAATTTTTTAATTTGAGTTTCATGATTTAGTTCCATGCTTGAGATTATTTTTCAAAATGTTTGTATTAAAAAATAGTTAGGAATTTTCTTATTGCTGAGGTTATATTTTATTGTTAATCTATACATTATTACGGGAGGCCAAAACTTTGGACCCTTTTTACGAAAATTGCGCGGTCGCAAGAACATAAATTTTGGCACACTTATAGTTTATGTGTAGGAAAAGTGCAGAACGCTAATATTTTTTAATAATAATACTTATAAAGTACATTAAGTCAATAAATAAAACATTACCCACACTATCTTGCATTTGACACACACGAGATAACGATAAAAGATCACAGATGGCGCACTAAAAAATTTGGAAACAAAGTAATTGGTTTTGAGAAATGAAGATGGCGTTCTTATCAACAAGATTTTAAAATTTTGTGAGCAATGTCTGCGTATCGATCACATCCGCACATTTATCCGTCTTCCACGCGGTTACATTAAAGTCAAAAGGCGTCTAAGTTTAAATTTAATATATGTTACTGGTAATTATTATACACTGCTTATCAAATCTATGTTTTAGTTGCGATAGACTGGCAGCCCAAAGAAATTCATTTTAGACTACATAATAAAAACCCAGTTTTTGGAAACTGCAGAACTCTGCAGAGATCGTAACGTTTTGCAATCGTTACTCTCTGCTTGTCCCGTAAGGGACTTGGCGTGTAGTTAGACAGTTAGACAGAGCGCCAGAACACCCATTCCATGCCAACTATTTAGTTCCACAACGTGATAGGTGGCAAACCAATCACCAACCGAGCATTTATTTAAACCCGGACAAATTTGTTTTATTAGAAAATTGAAAAACTTCAATTTTAATTGTCAAACCCGAGAATCCAAAGACCAGAGAATTAAAGAACAGACAGACAGACAGACAGAGTAGAAAAAGAACACAGAGAATATTTTATTATTATGTAATATAATGTTCTAAGTTCGCAAGTTTAGTTAAAGGATTTAGTATCTTCGGCTAGTCGTGGGTACCCTGGTTGTGCCTCTGCCTACCTCTTCTGGGCTATGGGCGTGAAGATACTTTAATGTTCTAAGTTCGAAAGTTTAATATCGCAAAGGCTTAAATTCTCTACGACTTAAAAATTTCTAAGCTTCTCGATAGAAGGCTAAATAAAAGTCTAGAGCTTTCCTTAGTAACAAAAGGTTCTATTTTATTTCATTTTTATTTATTTGAACAGCGCTTACATTCATAATTGTTTGAAATTAATATCAAAAACGAAACCTCATTTAAAGCTAATGATATTAAAAATGTTGTTCTCAAACGAATGAAGAACAACGTTTTCCGGGGCACATCATGTTTTATAATTATGTCATGGCTGGCTCTCGTTTCCCAGGAAACATACAGACCGTTAACAAAGGCTTTTTGTGTGGTTAGAGGACGGTAGTATTTAGTACGCAGGCCTCTTCGAACAACATTGTTATGCATGAATTGTCAAAAAATTCTCCTATCTATTGAATTTCAGACTCCTTTTAAAGCCAAATACAATCTCTTTATTTTGAGTTTTCTTGTTATTATACAATTTTTTCATGTATGGAAAATTTATATAAAAAGGTTTGAATACAATAAAAGGTTTATTGTAAATGCAAAATGAGGAAAATCCTTTTGTGCATAATACCGAATAACGATGTCTACAGGCGCTTTGTGTTGATGAATTCATATTATACAAAATATTATTTGATACTTTAGTAACCCTTAAAACTTAAAATATTTATATTTGCATGAGTTTTGGCGCGGTCTAAAGAAAAAATGTTGGCAAAATTTTCGTTTTTTTTTAAATAGAAAATTTATGTGGTATTTTGTGTAATTTTGTTCATTTAAAGTGCACAAGTGAAATTAGTGTATAGTGTATTTTCTCGTTGACCCCAAATTTTAATTATTAGAGGCTAATTTTGAATAAATTAAGGTGGATATGGACGAAGCGGGCAACTTGATTAAAATTATACTTGACTAATGGCAGATGCTGGCGCCAATGCCAAAAACTAAAAATAAATTACTGCATACATTGGTAGTGTTACAAGAAAAAACAACGACCAGTAGAATGTATATACATTCTGTTAAAAAAGTGCATATCGGAAATGGATTATTTGTTTATAGATTCAAATTAAGTTTTTTTTGCTATTGTTAGATTGGAACAACTGTTTTCCATTTTTTTATGTTATAGGAAGGCAAACAAGCAGACGGATTTCCTGATGGTAAGAAATTCATGCCGCCAATAGACACCAAAGGTTCTAATGGTGAGTTGTCAACCTGAGGTCGGGATGTTAGACCTCGACCAAAAGTAAGTTTACCGGCTAACTTACCCTCCGAACCGGAACACGACATGACTTTATGGTGGCAGGAATAAGTAAGGCGGTTGTAGCAATCCGGGTGAGTCGCTGCCAAACTCTACCACCTAGTCGGATGTCACGGTGTTGGTGATGGTAAGCCTATGCTCGCCTTTTACGAGCTGCCTGGCACAGGAAGGCAGATGGTCTTTTCTACAAAGGAGCCCGGACCAACACGGGGAAACCATTTTGGCGCGAAGTTTAACTTGCGTCTATCATTTACATTAAATACAGAGCTGCTTTTAGTTATATCATACTTAGTGGGTATTGGGAATTCCATAATGGATTAAAACATCGAACAAAGGCTTTCACTTAAATTTTGCATTGCCAATGGAATTTATTTTTTGGAGTCCATGAAAATGTTTCAGAAGGCTTTCGGTGAAACATCTTTGTCAAAAACTCGTGCTTGTGAGTGGGACAAGGGTTCAAAAACGGTCAAAATGCGATGGAAGATTTGTCTCGCTCTGGTAGACCATCAACGTGTGCAACTGAAGTTAACATCGCAAAAGTGAAAGAAATAGTGACTGAAAATCTCATTCAACTTATACGACATTCGACTTTTACAAAATTTTAAGACATTGCTGCCAAACTTTCTGTATTTCACGAGTCGATAATAACTAACCATTTGGGTATAAAACATGTTGCCGCTCGGCTTGTCCTAAAAGAATTGAATTTTCTCCAAAATTCAGTCGCATGAGATTCGCTAAAGACATGCTAGAACGAGTCAATTCCGACATAACATTCATGAAACGTAATATATATTATATAATACTGGTAACGAGACGTGGGTTAAAGAGATTGACATACAAACTAGTTAACAAGATTTAGAATAACGCCTTTCAACTGAACCGAAACCAAAAAAAAACGCGTCAAACTCATTCGAAAGTCCATTTTGAGTGTTTTGGACTCGAATTTCTTGCTGTAGGTCAAACGGTAAATAAGAAGTATTGTTTGAACGTTATGCGGTGCTTTAGAAAACAAATTCAACGAAAATTTCACATTTGTGAAATGAAAATTCTTAGATTTTGCACTACGACAGATAATATAATGCGCCTTTGCACTAGGCCATTCCTGTGAAAGAATTTTCGAACAAACACTAAACAAACACCATATTTACCAGATATGGTTCCAGCCGACTTTTTTCTTTTTCGCAAACTCAAATACTCAAGAATTGAAGTCAATTCCGATATTATCCGATAAATACAATATTTAAAAAATGTTTTGGTGATTAGATTATTCGTTGGCGTAATTGTATCTTTTCTGAAAGAGTAAACTTTGAAGATGATAAAATAAATTTTGATGATTAACAAACAGTTCGAGTATTACTGATCTTTTCCCTATACTTTTTTAGACAGAGTAGTATACTTCGTTTGGCGGTAAGAGAAAATGTGGCCATACCATAGAACTATAGACACCATAGATAATTATGCGTTGATATTTTTTTGATGTAAGGCCTAATGTGGAAAGTCAACTGTCTGACCTACTTCCCGGACTAAAAGATGAAAGTGCCAACCGATTTCGCTGAAAATTGATAATGAAAATTGTTTATAATCAGGAGCCGGACATAGATTCTATTTATTTATTATAGAATAAAGTATGTATTAGCCTTTTCGCTATGGACTCTCAGCACTTTGCAGAACTTTTAATATCTATTTATTTATTTAAAAATGAATCACCATTTTTCATAGTCGTCGCATCACGCCTAAACGGATCGACTAATTTCGCTATTTTTTGTTGTTATTGTCAAAAGGTTTTTTCTAGAGAAAAACCGAAAAAGGCGTGTTAATTTATAACTCAAGAACGACTGAAGCTATTTTGCTTAAAATTGACGGGGAGCTTAGAACCAGGAGACGGACGTATGATAATTTTTTTTTTAAGAAGAAAGGTTTTGCTGAAACTGGACGGGGAGGTAGCTTAGAACCCGGACGGACGTATAATAAATTTTTTTCCTGTTCGACTGTGAGGAAACTAAGAAAAAACAACAATTTATTTTTTCCCAAACAAACTGAACTAATGGAAAATTAATTTTAAAAGAGAGTGATTAAAACTTGTGACCTTATAATTATGTAATCACTCTCTCACTCAACTTATATATATTCCCACAAAACTCGTTTGTTTATCGTCAGAATTCACAAAGCTTTACATTAATAGCATTTCAATGTACAAGTCTGCACATGTTACAAATAACGTCATTACGGAGCGGCACAAACAAAAATTCAACGTTCAAACAAATGAATTCGTTGAATTTGTAATATAAAAGTGACTTGCTATTTGAGTTGAATTTTGGTAACGCGAATATTCCGTTGCAGTTGAAAGACAATTTTAGGTAAAACATTAATGTAGTGGAAATATTAACGTCGTCACACATTAACCGCACAGACCTAGGGTTTGCAACTCCAGTACGAATTAAAATGAGGTTAACTATGCAAGCCTATACATAAAGTGTATTAACTGGCCCAGTGCTGTGATCATACGGTATTTTTCTGTTTTTTAACCCCCCAATCAAAACGTGAGGTGTTATAAATTTGACTTGTGTATGTGTGTATCCAGTGTCAGTTGGGAACGCGATCCTCGAAGTTGTCGACGAATATGTATACCTGGGACAAACGGTCCAGTTGGGTAGATCCAACTTTGAGAAAGAGGTGAATCGACGAATCCAACTCGGTTGGGCAGCGTTCGGGAAATTGCGTAGCGTCTTTTCGTCGGAAATACCTCAGTGTCTAAAAACAAAAGTCTTTAACCAGTGTGTGTTACCAGTGATGACCTACGGCACCGAGACGTGGTCTCTTACTGTGGGCCTGATAAACAAGCTCAAGGTTGCACAGCGAGCTATGGAGCGGGCTATGCTCGGGGTTTCCCTGCGAGATCGATTCAGAAATGAGGAGATCCGCAGGCGAACGAAAGTCACCGACATAGCCAGCCGGGTTAGCAAGCTGAAGTGGCAGTGGGCGGGGCACATAGCGCGGAGAACTGATGGCCGTTGGGGCAGAAAAGTTCTCGAGTGGAGACCACGTACCGGCAAACGAAGCATAGGACGGCCACCCACGAGATGGACAGACGACCTTATGAGGGTCGCGGGGTCTCGCTGGATACAGGCCGCTTCCATCCGGTCGAAGTGGAAGTCAAAGGGGGAGGAGCAGTGGACGTCCTATGGCTGAAATGATGATGATGATGATGATGATGATGTGTGTATATGTGTGTGTTTGTCTATGATGTCACAGTTATTTAGACAATTGGCGATACGGTTTTTGTCTTAGTTATAATTATACACGAACCCTGGACAATGTACACGCATTGAATCTAACCCCAAAGTAAGCAAATGATACGCTTGTGTTTTGGGTGTTAGTCAACGATTCTTATACATAGAAATACCTAAATAGGTTTTTTTATGTTATAGGAAGGCAAACAAGCAGACGGATTTCCTGGTGGTAAGATATTCACGCCACCAAGAGACACTAAAGATGGTAATAGTGCGTTCCTTACCCTCCGAACCGGAACACGTCATGACGTTATGGCGACAGGAATAGGTAAGGTGGTGGTACCAATACGGGCGAGTCGCTGCGAAACTCTACCACCTAGTCAGATGTCACGGTGATAGTGATGATAAGTCTATGCTCGCCTTTTACGAGCTGCCTGGCAAGAAAGGCAGATGGTCTATTCTGCAAAGGAGCCCGGACCAACACGGGGCAAACAAGAATATATTTAATTAGCGCCCAGACCCGGAAATGCAGACATCTAAATGTTCATCACACAAATGCCTGCCCCCGTCGGGAATCGAACCCGAGCTTCGCGGTTGGTCGATATAGTTAGGCGTGTTAGCCACTCGACCAATTGAATACGCAAACACCGGTATCTCAAACAGTTGGAGCATTCGGCAGCGAAAAATGTTCAAATCCTACCTGAAGTGACTCTTTTCTTTTTTTAAATTTCTTAACATTAATTAATCTTCTATTAATAGAAATCATAGATAAGAGATACATACTGAAAGTAGTCCACTGGTCTAACAACAAAAGCACTGACGTTATGTCTTGTTTAAAGTTAATAAAATATTGTTAGAAAAATTTCACGTAAAATTTCCTATGGAAGTACAAAAAGTCAACATAGTATTATGGTTGAAATGTAAATTATTCTTTGTGCAGCTAAGGAACGTCTCTGGGACGGGAACGTGAGACACATTCATAGTACGCATTGTTTAAGGCACTCGCTCAAATAAGAATGAAAAATGCTTTCGTAAATTTAATCTAATTTGGTAGAAAATCTTATGTGTCATGATTAGGTACTTATCAAAGGTAATTTTTTTTGTTTGACTTTAGACACCAAAAACGTGATGGCTGATATCGTTATGTCAAAGAGAAGGGTACCCGGTACCTAATAAAGCAATCATAAACATAATTCAATATCCTCCGACAAAACCGACCGGTTATGTGCTAGACTTCTCGAGATCCCAAGTTCAGTTTCTTGGGCAGGCAAAACAATAACAAAAAATGCTGGCCATCTTGTTCCATGTTGCAGGAAAGGGTACCCAGGATCTGATAACATAATTATAAACAGGATTAAAAAACTCCTGACAAAATCGACCTGTTGTGTAGTTAGGCACCATTTTAAATTATACTAATACTAGGAGCCGCTCCGGCTTCGCATGGCTATAAAATATACATATAATTCAATCACTTTATTTATTAAAAAAGTAAAGTATTTTCACGCCCATATCCCGGACGGGTTAGACAGCTGTCTCTGTCAGGACACTCAAGACAAGCCGAAGACACTAAGTCCCAGAATGTGATAGGTGGCAATGCTATCGCCAACCGGGCACGTACTCTATCCCGGGCAACATTTTTCTATAAGTTTTTTTTTATTTTTATATTATTTTGATACAATTTTATAAATAAGTTTTCTAATATTCTGATTAATACAATGTGTTATGTAAATTTTCGTGACACACGTTATACGTAAATATGTGAAAGCACATGCAGGCGGCATTTTAAGCGGCGGCGGAAACCTTTGTAGAACAAAGAACTAGAAATTGCATAAAGCGAGGAAGAAAAGCGCTTTATTGCGCTTTACAAGATAAGATATTTTCCTCAAATGTGGTCTAGAAGTCTGGTGTTGGCGTTTATTGCATGAGACCCGGTTTCGATTTCCGGGTAAGGCAACTCAATTTCAATTTTTTATTTATATAAAATCAAAACGTTTACGGGTTCGGATACAAAGTTAATTTTCATAACAGTAACAGTACAGTAATTTTTAAAAGAGTAATAGTTAGTAACCGCAGTTACCGTCCGACCTTCACGTTTATCATCACGGAGATGATCTTGTCCACATCTAAATTCTCTGAACCACAAATACACAAAGTCTCTGGCAACTCAACAAGATACTTAGCCACAACGAAAATCGTTAATAATCAATCAGCGAAAATCTTCACCGACTTAATTTCATTAAAATAGCGACACGAAATTAACTGAACCACGCCAAACTGTAAAAACAAATGATAGTCTCGAAAATAAGGAAAGCAATATGTTCTTAAAGATTCCATTTTCAAATTCTATTGATGTTTTTTTTTATTTTATTCATTGTAAGTGGCCAGTTCCAGAAATTTTTAGTATGCCGCACGAAGAAAGAAATTAATGAATTGAAGATTTTTTTTGTTATGTATTTATTTACTAGCTGTTTCGGTTTAAATGTTGTTTTTCCTAGTTTCCTCGCAGTTGTAAGGGATAAAATGTACCCTATGTCCTTCTCCCAGATCTATAAACTACCTCTCCATCAATTTTTAGCCTAATGGGTGACTAAAATTTTTATTATTTTTTTTGTTTTTATTGTTTTTAATAGCAGAATATGTTATTCGGGGCGGAGACAAATCCAACGATTCAACAACCATGAAAATTGGCCAAAAAAATCCTCGAATTTAAGTGTTGTAGCAAACCCGACTTTGTTTTATATGTATAGATGTCGTTCACAGTGAGAGATTTTTTTATTACAAGTTCTTTCCAAAAAAAGTGTTTTTTTAAAATTTAAGACAATGTTCAATACATGTAACAATAGATATATATTTGAAAAATGCCGTGATTAAAATGACTTTTGGTTTTTCCCGACTGACTTAATATAGAATAAATAAATCCATTTGATTCAAAATAAAAAGAATTAATGAAAAAATATACTTAACATTTGAAGAAAACAAACTAATTATTTGATACTTTACAAGCAATTTGACAGCGATCTTCAATTATTAGGAAGTGATTATTCTATATGCGTCAAATAAACAAAAAACCTTTAGTTTACGTTATTTTGCATGTAGAAATATTTTATTACATACTAGCTTTCCCGGCGAAATTCGTTCCACCCGTTCAGTTTCTATGGGAAAAAGTTAAATGTTGTTTTTCTTAGTTTTCTCGCAAGTTTTTTTTCTTTTTCTTATCTTTTAAACCTTCCCTGCACTTGAGCGAATAATTCAAAATCAAAATAAGCGAAATCGGCTCAGCCGTTCTCGAGTTTTAGCGAGACTAACGAACAGCAATTGATTTTTATATATATAGATGTTGAACACGGTATTAAAATTTAAATACCTATTTTGGAAGGCCCTAATATGTTTTGTTAATTCTTCATGTGCAACCCTCGAAAACGTTAGCTCGCATTTACTTTATAGGAATGTATGATACTCCGTACCTGCTAGGTTATGGTGGAGCATCATAAATACAATTTGCTGAAATGTGTGAGGACGTTCATACGCACCCTTTGATATTACAGATGGCGAGTTACGCCGCAATCTCAGAGCAATAAACCTTCAGCCGGAGGGTACGTACGTCAGGGAGGGATAACTCAGCTATCCATGATCGTATAAATATACCCGTCATTTAAATATACTACTTAATATTTTTCCGTTGGTCCGGCTTTGCAGAATAGAGCATCCTTCCTGCCAGGCAGCTCGTAAAAGGCGAGCATAGGCTTACTGTCACTAACACCGTGACATCCGACTAGGTGGTAGAGTTTGGCAGCGACTCGCCCGTATTAGTACCACCGCCTTACCTATTCCTGCTGCCATAACGTCATCACGTGTTCCGGTTCGGAGGGTAAGGCAGCCGGAAAACTTACTTTGATTCGAGGCCTAACATCTCGGCCTCAAGTTGGCAACGCACCATTACCACCTTTGGTGTCTCTAGGCGGCGGGAATTTCTTACCATTAGAAAACTCGTGTGCTTGTTTGGCTTCCGATATAATAAAAAAAAGCTTATATCTACTACAGATATGTATTGCAGGTACTAATAAGGTAAAAACATTGTTTTTTTTTATTGAGTGTCTCAAAGGGTAGGCAATTATAATAAGAAAAAGGTGAATGGACCAATTTCGATGATGATTTTCTCATTTGAAAGCTGACCTGATCGAGATGGTTCTTAGTTACATAAAATGTAAATTTGTGGGGGGTTTATTTTATTAATAGTAAAAGAAAGTAAAGAATATTGGTCATATAAAAAAAATGTTTAAGATATTAAAATACATCAATATCGCCTTTGTACTGTAGCGATCTAGGTATTTGACTTGACTTCGCGAGGTCCCGGGTTCGATTCCCAGGTCGGGAAATGTAGATAGATAAAAAATAAAATATGTTTTTTCCAATTTTCTAAAAAAAATGTTGGCCGGGATTCTGATATGTTGGCGATAGGCTTGCAATCTATCACATTGAGGGACTTATTGTCTTCGGCTTGTCGTGGTTGCCCTGATTGTTGCCTGTGTCAACCTTTTCGGGATATGAGCGTGAAGATAATTAAAAACATTTTAAACCTAATTTCATCAAAGTAAAAGAAATAAGATACTTGCATCGCTACCTACAACAATAAAAGAGTTGATCCTTATCTATATATTAATACGTGAAGCAAAAACTTTGGACCTCTTTTTAAGAAAATTGCGCAGACGGAGGAGTATGAAATTTGGCACACTTGTAGTTTATGTGTAGGAGAAGTGCAAAACGCTAATATTTTTAACGATAATGTTTATAAAGTCCATTAATTCAAAAAATAAAACATTACATGCTCTTGACACACAGAAGCAAAATATGTATTAATGATAACGGTAAAAGATCACATATGGCTCACAAACTATAATAATGCAGTTTGAAAACAAAGTAGTTGTTCTTGGGAAATGAAGATGGCGCCCTAATATCAACAAGATATTTTTTTAAATTTGCTTAATGGATATGAGACCATTATTTTTTATACGAATAGTTAAAGCAAAAAAGTAGATTTTCCATTAAAAAAAAAACGGAAAACAAACAGGCCGCAAGTGTAAACATACCAGCTACCAGACCTACCGTACGGAATACGACATTGGCGAGCAACAAAGTTTTAACAGCAAAATTAGGAAGGTAAAGCGTGGGACCGATCTAGAGGATTGTAGCACAGTGCTGCCCTCTAACAACCTTGCCGCTGACTGTCCTAGTACGAAAAGACGCCTTAGGTGGAACGGTAATGTTATTCGCAGTCTGGGTGGGTAACAAATGCCTAAACAACATAAATCTACATTTTAAAAAAAGCATGACAGGCATCTGTAAAAGAGGCAATCTCAAGAACTCACTTTCCAGGACGTTAAAGCAACATCCAGACGGTAGTAATCACGCCCCAATCAAGCCTTCAACAAAGGTGATCTTGGTGAAAACTTTGAAACATATAAAATTTGAATTAAATCTACGTTCCACATGGATGCAAACCATTGTTTCCAACCAATGTTTTAATCCGTGAGGAACCCCTGTGAAGACCGAACAAAGTTGAATAGTGAGAGTGGGCCCAAACTCAAGTTTAAATGTAAGGGATAACTGGATTAAACGCCAGGATGATGACTGGTAAAATTATTCATTAACCTAACTTAGGAGTGGCCAATAATCCATCTATAATAAGAGATCGTGCTATTTTAGATCAGTTGCCAGGTAACCGCTGTTATTTTCCAATAATTAACAAAAATATAGCAACAAAACTCTAGAAGGCCTAAATTTATCTATAGATAGGTTGTTTATATTGGCCGTAGATCGTCACGGGATAAGATCACTTCCTTACTTAGAAAAATAATAAAATAAAACAACTTGTTATTTTTAAGGTTCGAAAAAACATGGTTATTTTAATATACGTGTATACTTAAAGGCAAAAACATTTTGTATTAAGTTTGCTCCTTCAAAGACTTTGAACGTTTATTTTAGATGAAACAGAAATTTTGCTAGAAATGATATTACAAAATGTTTCTAGCAATAATATTTGTATCCATTTCAAGTTAAATACACGCTTGAGAATACTATATTAAAGACTTGCATTCTACCTAAAGATCTTGACTATAACTGAAGGCAACGTGACGTCTACTGTTGGTTTCACACCGCTCAACACAATATGCAACAAATACGAAGCATATTTCTCACGTGGCTCTGTATAATAGCACATTGGACCTTGGTCTATGTTGTTTATTATGAATGGTACCAAGGGGTTAATATTATAGTATTAAATAGTATTTTTTTTATAGAAGAGGAGCGAACGAGCAAGCGGGTCACCTGATGGAAAGTGATCACCTCCGCTCACTAACATCCGCAACACCAGAAGTATCACAGATGCGTTGCCGCCTTTAAGGAATGAGTACGCTCTTTTCTTGAAGGTCCCTAAGTCATAATTGTTTGGGAATACCGCCCTCGGTAACTGATTCCACAAAGGTGTTATACGGGGTAAAAAATGTCTTCGGACTCGCACAGTTGTAGATCGCCACGCATCTAGATGATGGGCATGATACCTTAAACTCTGACGCGATGTCCGAAGGTGAAAATCAGCGGCTGGAATTAAAACAAACAACTCCTCAGAGGATTCCCCATTATAGATGCGGTAGAGAATACTGAGTGACCCAATATCTCTACGCAATGTTAAGGAATCAAGCCGATTGGTAATTGCCCGGTCATTGACAATTCGAATTGCTCTACGTTGAATGCGGTCAAATGGAAGGAGCTGGTACTGTGGAGCCCCTGCCCAGAGGTGAGAACAGTACTCCATATGAGGCCGAATTTGCGCTTTATATAGTATTCCTTTTTATAAACTATTAGCCGTCCCGGCGAACTTCGTTCCACCCGCTCCGTTCGTAAGGGAAAATTTTAAATGTTGGTTTTCCTAGTTTCCTCGCAGTTTTTCCTTATTTCTTACCTTTTAAACCTTCTCTGGACTTCTACAAATAGTTCAAAACCAAAAGGAGCCAAATTGGTTCAGCCGTTCTCGAGTTTTAGGGAGACTAACGAACAGCAATTGATTTTTATATATATAGGTATAGATTGCTATGTTACTATAAGCAAAAGACAGTGCACGGCATAAGGATAAGGTCTGGTTGGACGACCGCCATGGCACGGTATAAAAAGGGACATTCACTAAACGTGGCTCCGATGGTACGTGTTCCGGTTCGGAGGGTAAGGTAGCAGGTAAAACTTACTTTTGCTCGAGGCCTGACATCTTGACCTCAGGTTGGCAACGCACCATTACCATCTTTGGTGTCTCTAGGCGGCGTGAATTTCTTACCATCAGGAAATCCGTCTGCTTGTTGCCTTCCTATATCATAAAAAAAACATTTCATAAGCGAAATTAGTTTTTTTTTATATGAACAATGAAACAATTTTTTCCTATGTGTCCTATGTGTTATATCCAAGTTACCCACTATGTGTGTGACAAATTTCACAATAATCGGTTGAGCCGTTTTCTCGTGAAGGAGTAACAAACAAACAAATTTTCACATTTATAATGGCAGTAGGATTGTTTGGTTCTTCGAAACTGGCATATAGAAATGATCTGACAAACTTCATTTGGCACACCGTCCATATATCGACGGCTTTGTCACTGCCGTGATAGCTCTGTTTTCGCCGCAAACCAACAACTAAAATATACGATGCTTGTGTCTATAGTGTGAAGATTTCACATTAGCATTGTGTCTCAATACTAGCCGTGCTAATTTGTGAACAGAACATTAATCAAGAAAGAGTGAACTAGCAAAACTTTGAGGCAGCTAAAGTTTGCAGAAAGAAAACCTCAGGCAGAAAACGTTCGAATAAGGTAAGTGGATCTTTCTTATTCCGTCATTTCCTAACTGACAAAAACTGGTAGCCCTCCATATTTAATTAATTACACAGTCCATTCCTCGAATGTATACCAGCAACCCAAAAATAGGCAGTCGTAAAACTCTATCCGCCTTTTTAATAAACACGGAGTAAATTACGCCAAGGTTCAACCTGGTCTTATAGCCTTTATTACAATGTGATACAGACTTTTCTCCCCGTGTTGGTCCGGGCTCCTTTGTAGAATAGACCATCTGCCTTCCTGTGCCAGGCAGCTCGTAAAAGGCGAACAAAGGCTTACCGTCATTAACACCATGAATTCTGACTAGGTGGTAGAGTTTAGCAGCGACTCGCCCGGTTTGGTACCACCGCTTTACCTATTCCTGCCGCCATAACATCATGACGTGTTCCGGTTCGGAGGGTAAGGTAGCCGGTAAACTTACTTTTGCTCGAGGCCTAACATCATGGTCCCAGGTTGGCAACGCACCATTACCACCTTTGGTGTCTCTAGGCGGCGTGAATTTCTTACCATCAGGAAATCCTTCTGCTTGTTTGCCTTCCAATATCATAAAAAAACAGACTGTATCAACTTAATTTTACTCCTACCCTAGTCCATGTTTATTAAAAAGTTTTTTAAACTAGTCTTTATAAACATTTATTTATTAATAAGAACGTTATAAACGTTGTAAAAAAACTTTTTAGTTTATTTCTTGTGAAAGGTTTGAATTTGATTTGACTGTTTCAAACATCGTCGTCGAAAAGGCGAACTAAATTTGTTTATGAAATGATTATGCATCCTAAAAGCTTCTAAAAACACTAAAGAGCCTCATTATTCATTTGCTAAAAGGAATTTGCATAGCGTTAATGGACAATATTATTAACAGAAGGGTTTTATACAGCGATATTTCATAGCGAAAGACCATAGTATGAGAGCTAATAATTCATTTTGGAAAAACCTTGAAATTAGATAATATAGCTTAAAAAAAGCTCTTAAAGCATTTTTTATTTCTGTGCCAAAACAAAATATTAGTAGCTCGATGTTTAGAGCGAAGTCAGTGAGAGACGAATGGAATGTTCCGTTCTTGTCCGTGATTTTTTATGACGTATTTTCAAGCCATAACAAGGGGACCCACGACTAGCTAAAGACACTAAGTCCTCGATGTGATAAATGCAAACCTATTGCCAACCGGGCACATATCCAATCCCGGCAACATTGTTTTTATTAGAAAATAGGAAATAAAGATATTCCAATTTTTATTGTTGTCCGACCCGGGATCAAACCCAGGACTTCAAGAAGGCAAGTCCGACGCCGCACAGTGGGCTGAAAATCGATCTTCACAGACATAGGAACTTGAATTCTTGAGGCTTGGTTTTTTTGGTGGATATGGGTAGTGTAGTGTAGGGTTGGTCTTTACTATAATGAAACATTACAGTAATATTTTTTTTGCAAAATAATTGTTTGAAGCTGGTATGAAAAATTCGTTTATTTTTTGACCTGCAAGGAAAACCGTAATATCCTTTCAGGTGTCTGTAGCAGAGATTATTTGAGATTTATTGGCATACTCAGTATAACGGTTACAGGTGCAGATTTTTTTTTAAAATATTGAAAATTTTAAAAAAATATATATTTAATTATTTGACTTATTTTAGTTCAAAAGGGACTACTACTATACAAATATAAGACCTTAAGTTAAATGTTATTAGTATATTGAATCAACCTAATATTTAATCTGCAAACAATTTAGTAATGATAAAGACAATTTACATAACAAAATAATTCAACAAAGGCATGTTGTAAAACAATAATTATTAAAGAATACGAAACACTGAAAAACCTACAGAAAGTAAATAAGATACAACTATTGTTTTTAAATAAACTTTACTGTGAAACTTTACTGTTAGATATCACTATCTTTGTTAGATATCACTCATATTTGGAATCAGACTCTATATCAGACACATCCAAAAACTCAAACTGAGTTTCCGATCATTTAAGTATGTCTAAAGTTTTAGTAAAAAATGCCTGCTTCTTCTTTGCATTAAACTTGTGTCTGTGTGCATTGATGAAGGGATCAGAATATGGCACAACCATATTTAGTATGTCTTCATTAGAAGCTTGTCTGCTCTTTCTTCTTAATCTCCTGAAATCTTTGCTGCAGGACTCTGACGCTTCTTCTGAGAGACTTCCGATTGGCACAATGTCATTTTTTTCAATTATGTCTCCCCCATGTATGAGCAAGTTATGGACATGTAGTACCAGTCATACAACTTCACGTATTTTTCTGCTGTTTTGCGGGAAAAATTTTTCAATTTAGGGACATCGATTTGTTCCCGAGAAGTTAAAGCTTGCAATAGTGCAGCAAATCTCAGTAGAAGTTCCTCGTTTAAACCAGTTATGGTTGCTGTTATATTGGGAAACTCAAAATCAAACCCCCATTTGGACGTTAGATTTAGATACTTATCTGAAATCTTGTTTGTTTTTCAAGGATCCTCTTCTCTGTGAGATCAAGTAACGCTTGGAGAGTTATCCTAGCCGATGAATCTGCAATCGTCACTGATTTTTTCGGTGGATAGCATTGAAGCTTGGCTTATTGCACTTTGTGGTAGGAAGGATAAACATCTTTAGCGCCTTCTCTTACAGCTGTCTCTCGTAAAGTGATATACCTACTGATACTTAGTCATCTTCAGGGAAAGAAGTAGCCCAAGCACTTTTTCTAGAGTAAATTTAACTTTTTGAAGTGGTTTTATGAATATCTCGTTGATTTTTGCCGCTGCTTTCGAATTCTTAAGGATATGCTGGATAGCGGATGCGACATCCTCACGAACTTTTTCTTTTAACAATGATACAGCCGAGGAATCCAATTGAATTGGATCTTCGTTTTTATGATCGTCAGACCTCCTTTTTTCTGTTTAAGTCAAATGCTTTTATAGTTCTTTTAATTGTCATTGCACCGGTCCCGATAGATGTTGACGTTGACGGTTCTGGAAAGACTGGACGAGGCAATGGCTGCTGGACCAATTGTTTCTTCGATACTTGAATCGTCTTTCACGCAACTTGGCCAATCAACATTTGCTGAAACCAATTTTCATACTGGTTTCTGAATGTTTTAACTATCCGTTGTGATTTCTGCCTATTTTGTTTTACAGCTCGTGTACATTTTCTACAGAATTCCTTGAGAGTTACCTGGTCTTCTTCAGAAAGGTATCGACCGAATCAAGCTGTGACTGTCCCGAAATAATAATACTTAATACTAATACTTCATGATTAAATAAGGTAGTTCCACTTTTTCAGAGAACGAACAAGTCCAAGTTGGACGACAGACTTTCCATTACAATATTTTGCGATAATAGAGTAAAGATGTGGTAAGTAAAGTACACGAGTGTTTACGATAAACTGAACTAAAAAGTAATGTTGGGTTCTATTTATTGCTGGTCACAAACAATTATGATTGAAATGTTTCCTAATTACCTTTATTTAGGATCACAGAGCAATTATCATATTTATATTTACTAATTGATTCATTGGATAATAGTTTTAAAATGGTTTCTGAAAATCACATAAGATATTATAGGAAAGTTAATGGGCTTCATTAGGTGTATGAAATATTACAATGAAAAATCACTTATAGATACGAAATTAAGTTTTTGTTTATCTAAATAATATTTTGTAAATCTATCGGCTTAAATGTGAATCATTCATTACCGTTATTCTTTAGATTCACAGCTAACGCCAGTTTTATGGAATGTTAGCATCACTACTTTCCATATTTAGATAATTTTTAATACCTTAATACCTTTTTAATTTTGAAAACCTTTTAGTATTTTTCCTTGCAATGTGATAACGAACTTAAACTAAACACTTAATGTCTGTATAGTACCATTGGAACTAAAATACGTTGATTAAATAAATATACTAATAATACTCAAATACACTAGTAATATTAAACTTAAGGTCTTAAATTTGTATAGTACCTTTTGAACTAAAATAAGTAAAATAATTTGTTTTTTAAATTTTCAACATTTTTAAAAAAAAATCTGCACCTGTAACCGTTATACTGAGTATGAAAATAAATTACAAATAATCACTGCTACAGACGCCTGAAAGGATATTACGGTTTTCCTTGCAGGTCAAAAAATAAACGGATTCTTCATACAATTTTTTTTGCAAAAAAAATATTACTGACTCACTTTAATGCCAAATTGACTTTAATGGGATATTTCATTATATTAAAAACCAACACTACCCATATCCATAAAAAAAACAAGCCTCAGGAATTCAAGTTCCTATGTCTATGAAGATCGATTTTCGAAGAGCGATTCTTTTTCTTTAAAAATATGTGACATTTGTATTAGGCACGGGAAAAGTGATAAAATTAATATAATTTAAAACAAAATATGACAAATGTACTTATACATTAGATAAAACATCTCTTTTTGATAAAAGATAAAAAATTCTTTTTTTGATAAAAAATAAATTTTTTAAGGAAAGTAAACGATTTCTTTTAAGGAAGTGAAACGTACACAAAAGCCAACATATTAGACTTGCATTACTTGCATGATATGGTTTCCATTCTCAGTCACAGGATTACGATTCACCTGTAACATCTATAGTGTTTATAGGCCAACGTTATCTTTTACCATCAGGAGAAAAAAAATAAGAATGTGAAGGTACATACAAAAGTAACTTTACCATTTGATTTAATGGTCTATATTATTCTACCAGTTGATTAACATCTTCCGAACTCGGAAGGATTGTACTGCTTAAAGTACATCCCTTCCTTAAAGTTCACATAATTGGAGATCATTCAGATCACGTATCAGGAGCTATGTCGTTAGCAGACAGTCCGATAAAAAGGAGTTCGTGAGTCGATTCAAATTCCTCAAATATTTACATTAAATTCGGGAAAATTCATATTTTACCAAATTAAAATCACCTTACTTAGAAAAATAACGAATACATTTTTCTTTTCCGTTTAATTGTGTTTGTATAAGACCACTGAATATAACTAGTAATCATTGTATAACTCGTTTATGTATGCCCATATATCCCAAGAGGTAGGCAGAGGCACAAACACCTACGACTAGCACAGAAGGCACACAAAGTGATAGGTAGCAAGCATATCGACAACCGGGCACATATCCGATCTCGCACAACGTTATCCTTGTTAGAAAATTGAAATTACAAATTTTCTAGTTTTTTAGTTGCCCGACCTGGAGATCAAACCGGGTTCTTCGAGAAGTCAAGTCCTGCACCGGATTGCTAGCCCACAGTGGCGATTTACTCGTATGGTTAACAACTTTTTTGGTACTCCGAAATCAAGGAGGCCGCAACCCGTAGGGATGCTTCATCGTTCATAAAAAATATCGATGTTATAATATAGATAAAAATGAAACATCGATGTCGAAAAAATCGATGTTTATGAACATGATTTTTTTTTTCATCGATGACTAATAAAATCTTAGCAGGGTTGACGTACTGTCATGATATAGTGAGAAGAACGATTTTATATGTAGATTGAAGGAGATTCGTTTTAGTAATCTTAATTACGGACATATACTTTTAATTAAACAGTTATAAAGTACCAGCATATGAATAGTGGAAGAATAACAAAATCTTGAAAAAATTGTGTTAATAAAAATAATTTGGTGAAAATGCACAAACACGAACGACGGAGCTGCACATGGACGCCAAACATACAGCGGTTCTTTCTCTTGCTCGCTTTATGCGTAAGAGTAAAACTAAAAAAGACGAGTTGCACTCCGGCAGTGCCGGCAGAAGTGAAAACTTGAAGAGGTAGTCCACTTTGAGCACCAAGTTTTTCGGCACCTACACATTCGGCACCTAGCCTAGTCCACTTTTAACACCAATTGGTATTTTTGGCAGGTGCGCAAAGTGGACACAAATTTATATTTCCATTTGTGGCCACTTTCAGCACCTACAATACGGGAGGCTATTGCTGGCCACTTATGTTTGTTCGACAAGATGATATTAAAAGAAAAATATCGACAAAAGTCACTTGAATGTATACTAATTTGAAAATATACTTTTGTAAACACAAAATATATCAATGCGATATACATGAAGTAGAAAAACATAAAACATCTGTGTAAAAATTTGAAAAGTTTGAAATAAATATATTTTTTTTACTTTTTATTAACCACTTTTTTTTAGTTTTGGTGAAATCTTACTTTGTCTGATCTAATCTCATCTTATCTTATATATTTAATAAACATAAAAAGAGTTACAATTCTCTTTTTATATTTAATATATACATATATATATATTACTATTATATACAGGAAACATCACATTTATTGCTCAATCAGCCTTATTTAAATCTTACATATTATATATTATAACCCTTTTTACATAATTTAACGATTATATGATCACACAGTGGATAGACCACAAATTTTGGTCAAACAAATGGTGCTGTTATGGTCAGGCTCAAAAACAAACAATTATCCGGACACTATTATTCTAAAATCAATAAAGCATTTAAAAAATAACATGAACGTTGCTATTGTTTTAAAAGTTCTGCAAGAAAATTGCAAAAATTACGTTAAAATTTGCGCAAAAACTGGCACATGTGAATCCCAAAAATTGCCTAAGAAAAAATACAGATTGATATACAGTATAATAGAGGTATATAAAAGTGGCCTTATTTCCGTTGGTCACTGCATTGAAAAACTGCGATTTCAATACTAAATTAAAGTTATTAATAACTAAAGATGTGCTCAATCATTAGACAGTAGCAGAAGAAATTTACATAGTGCATTTTTATTAGTAACTAGTGGTCGCCCATTGGTCGAAATTCAAATATAATAAATTCTAATATGAAGGTGGTTAATAAAAAGTAAAAAGCTATTATTTCAAACTTAAGTAAATATTTTTTAAAGAGAGGTTTATTGTTTTTTAAACTTCATGCATATCGCATTGACTAATTTTGTGTTCAGAAAAGTATATTTTCAAATTAATATACATTCAAGTGACTTTCGTAGATATGTTTCATTTAATATCATCTTGTCCAACAAACATTAGCGGCCAGCAGTAGCCTCCTGTATTGTAGGTGCTGAAAGTGGACACAAATGGAAATATCAATTTGTGTCCACTTTGCGCACCTGCCAAAAATACCAATTGGTGCTCAAAGTGGACTAGGCTAGGTGCCGAATGTGCAGGTGCCGAAAAACTGGGTGCTCAAAGTGGACTACCTCAACCTGAATATTAACGTTGTGCATTTTTGATATTTTGGAATGGTTAAGGAATATTTTTTCAACGAATTTGTTACATCATAGAAAAATAACGAGAACATTTTAATCTATCGAGCGTTCTGGCGAGCATTCTAGCGAGCATTGTTCGAACTTTTTGCCGAGCCAAACTTCGGTCGTCCGCTCTGAGACGTCCCTCCCTGCACCCTTGTTGCTTTGTTTTGTTTTTTTTCACGTAATGAAAATTACCACAGAACATAAATGCAGCACACGCGACCGTCAAGTCTGACATCATCGTGAAGAATCTTTTATAACGAGCATCGACAAGAGCGTTCACTAGAATGCTCATAAAAATGTTCATAGCAATGTTTGGCTCTACGCTTGGCTTGGCTTGGCTTGTTCGGTTCGACAAATATAAAAACGGCGAATGCTCGATGTTCTGCTACAAGTGAATGTACCTTCTATCAGCACCTTAAGACTTGTAGGAAATTCCCTTAGTCAAAGATTAGTTCAAACTTAGATCAATTTGTAATTAATAATACTACCATGTCGCTTAGTTTACTTTATAAAATGAAGTTGTTAATTTGTAGCTACAAACGCAAATAAGTTAACAGATTTAGTTAAATAGCTATTGTATAAAGTCATTTTGATAAATTGCCTTGTAATAGAGTATCTCCATGCCCATATCCCCAAAGGGGTATGAAGAGGCACAACCAGAGCAACCACGACTAGCCGAAGACATTAAATCCCACAATGTGATAGATAGCAAGCCTATCGTCAATCGGGCATATATCCAATTTCGGGCAACATTATTTTTATTAGAAAATTAAAAAAATAATGTTTGCAATTTTTTTTGCCTTGTAATAATCGTATGTTAAGCATTTTAAACGAGTTTCTATGAAAAGGTCGCTATTTGATTAGTATTTGGTTTAAAGAATAACATTTCAGTCAAAAGGTAGCTCGAAGTGTGCATCTGATGTATGTTAAATATAGGTCGGGGTGTAAAATGCTATGTCGGCATCGTCCAACCACTGACTCGACTTGAATGCACCGTAATGAAGCGATGTTAACTGGCTGAAAAGTTTTAATTTAACTAAAAAGCAGCTCGTTACCGCCGATTAGCTTATGTACTAAAGTAAACGGAACTCGTATTTATTTTATTTTACAAAATACTAGCGATTTTGCCCGGTTTTGCCCGAATTGGAACATAGGGAGCATTCAAGTATTACGTAACGCAATTTGGGGGGAGGGGGGTCTCGTAAAATGTTACGATGCGTTATGCGTTAAGGGCAGGAGGGGGTCTTTCTTACACGTTACGTAACAGTTTTTTTTTATACCAAATAGGTTAATTTATTTGATAAATATAAATTTTATTTAGTAGATATTGTTACCGCAAAGGCCATTGAAAATATATCAAGTATAATAACTATAATATAATTTTTTGCGACTTTAGGGTAAAAATGGTCATTTGAGTGTTACGTAACGTTTAGAAAGGGGAAGGGGGGGGGTACAGAAAACGTTACAGTGTCTTATAAGGGGAGGAGGAGTGGTCAAAAATCTTCAAATTTTTTGTTACGTAGTACTTAAGTGCTCCCTTACCTCATTGAAACTCTTTTATCACAGTGTTTTCTACAAAATTACGCTGAAATATTTATAAAATTTTAGGTATCGTGTTCTGTAGATATAATGAACGCTATCCATATGAAAAGTAATGTGATTTATTTTTATTTTAATGATAGTATACGAAATAAACTCTGCCTTAAATTCCCCGTGGTCCGGGTTTTCCCCGTGCTGGTCCGGGCTCCTTTGCAGAATAGACCATCTGCCTTTCTTGCCAGGCAGCTCGTAAAAGGCGAGCATAGGCTTATCATCACTAACACCGTGACGTCTGACTAGGTGGTAGAGTTTCGCAGCGACTCGCCCGGATCGGTACCACCGCCTTACCTATTCCTGCCGCCATAACGTCATGACGTGTTCCGGTCCGGAGGGTAAGGTAGCCGGTAAACTTACTTTTGCTCGAGGCCTAACATCCCGGCCCCAGGTTGGCAACGCACCATTACCACCTTTGGTGTCTCTAGGCGGCGTGAATTACTTACCATCAGGAAATCCGTCTGCTTGTTTGCCTTCCAATATCATAAAAAAAATATAATAAAATCATCGAAGGAATGGGACCCCCTGCTGATAACGTATCAAACAATCAAGTCTTATCGATGAAAATATTCTGTATTTTGGACACTATCTACAACCCTAAACTTTCATTCTTGTACGACCAACCCCTCTATTTAATTTCTTAATAAATTTACATGCAAGTTCACTATAGAAAAAAATAAATAAAAATACAGTTATGAAGTTCGTAGTTAGTATATTAATAATAAAATTAAAAGATTCATTTAGATATAATAGAGGTATTTAATTTTTTAATAAATTTACATGCAAGTTCACTATAGAAAAAAATAAATAAAAATACTATATTAATAATATAGTTAAAAGATTCATTTAGATATAATAGAGGTATTTAATTTCTTAATAAATTTACATGCAAGTTCACTATAGAAAAAAATAAATAAAAATACAGTTATGAAGTTCGTAGTTAGTTTATTAATAATAAAGTTAAAAGATTCACTTAGATGGTTTCAAAACTGGATGGATAGGACACTTCATCCCCTACACGGCGGTATTTTTTATTTTGATATTAAGTTAGTTTTTGTATTTTATTTTAAATTTTTACTTGAACGTGTCACAAAACGCCATTCCCTGTTAAGTTTGTAATCCCTGTATCTTGAAAACGGGAAGAGATATCGCAAAAATAACACTTTTTTCGCTCACTCACGTGAAACTAACTTGGGGGCAACTCACCCTCTGGCGACCCAAAAAACCACCCCCGGGAATATTTTTCAATAAATTCACAAAAATTCCGGTCTTCCCGAGTCCCGAGGGAGTGAACGCTGAACAAATTTTTTCCACCGCGATATCTCATTCCTAAGGCCTCAAACGGGGTTACAAACTTGACGTATTTTTTAGGATAAATATTCCCGGAGACATAGACAGGAACATCACCACAATTAAAATAGAAAACTTTTATAGCCATAATCTCAAACTCATAAACTTTAATTTGTAAAAAACCCCATCCCAATACGACTTATAGTTCAAAAGTTATAATTAAAATAGTGACCCCAAGTAGAAAATTTTTATATAAAAACAGAACGAAAAAAGGTTTAGCTTTTAACTAGGGGTGAATTAATTGACCTTAAATATCTCGAAAACGGTGCACCCTAGCCCAAAAATAACGAAATTTTCGGACCCCCCTCTTTCTAACACCCCCCCGCTACGCACCAAACGGACCCTTCTGGACCGACCCTTAAAATTTCAACCCCCTACCCCTAAAATTTTATCACCGACCATACTTACTAGACCTCCGTACAAAATATCGAAAAACACTTTAAAATCCATAACTCCGGGAATACTGCTCCGATTTGAGTGCGGTTTTTTGCAGAGTGGCAAATTACTTTTAACATAGAGCTCCTTACCCTTACACATAAGTAGAGACTCTACGGTAGAGTCGATTTTTAAATTTTAAGTTTTTTGTATATTTCACTTAGTTTTAATTTAATTTAGTACCTAGAGTATAAGAGACGACCAGGTAGAGCCTGAAAGAGACTAGTAGAGATAAACTCTACCAAAAAATTTTTTGCTTTCTTTTTATAAAATTTTGTGTTCTATGACTATTGAGCAGTGCTCATAGATAAGACGGAAGAGCTGCAACTCTACCAAACTTTTTCTCCATTTTTTGTATTTTAAATTAAAGTAAGTTTGTATATATACCTGATTACTACTGACCATTGAGTTTATCTCATATTTCAGACAGTAGAGTCACGACTCTACATAAAAAATTCTTTCTTATTTTTGTTTTAGTATATCTTGCACTTCATTTAGTTACTTGCTTCTGCATATAGTCAACAAAATTGTATATAAATTAAAATATAAAATCTCTATATAAATCTTTGTAAAATTCTTTCTTTAAATTCTCTTGCTTGGTTGTGACCGGTAATATCATTGTTGTAAAACTTATACAAATTATCTTAAATTTACAATTTTATACACCTATATACAATTTATCTTACACTCTAGCTAATAAGTTATATTTCTTTTTTACACTTATATACACTTATATACACTTTTACACATAATTAAATTAAATCAAATTAAATAAGCACAGATTATAATACAAAAATGTTCCGAACCCCGGCAAAACCTAACCCCAACACTACGATAACTCTCTCATCGCCAGAGATGAGTGAAGACTCAATGACGTCAAACGTCAGAAGAAGTATTGGAGAATGGGAAAGTGGAGGGATTAGGCAGGGCCGGATTAGTGTGACTCCCCCTCACAAAACGAATGCTCCAGCTTTGCCTAAAAAGGTCCCGGCAATGCGACGTCTAACAACGGAAACTGTAGTAAGCCCGCCTAAGCCTACTGGCTTAAAGACAGTTAGGAAAGTAGCGGATGCCGTAACGGAAAGTACAGTAGAAAGAAAAGACAAGACCAATGATAGTGTTGCAGAAGCCAGGAAATTACTTATAAGAATAAAACAATTGATGAGAGAATCCAGGAACATAAAAGGAGAAATAAAAGCAGGAGTTCTAGAATCTAGCGAACGACTCTACCAACTCATTAAAAGGGCGTGCAATGGCAATAGTCACAAGCATGATCCTGAAAATGAAGTGGTAGAGTCAACAAAAATAAACGAAAAAGGAACAGAAGAACACAAGGATAGAGAAAATAATAAAAAGACACAGGAAGAGGAACAAAGAAAGAAAAAAGAAGAGGACTGGGAAAACCTGATTAAGGCACACACGGAACTTATTAAAGAAAACAGCAGAAAAATGGATAGTCTAAGGGAGATGTTGGAAAAGGAAAGTACAAAGGTAAAGGATAGAACTTATTCAGAAGTGACCCAAATGAAAAGGAAAACCCCGGAGAGGCCTGTACTCCATTCACTGGTGGTATCATCCACAAATGAAATGGAGACAGGTGAAGACATATTAAACCAGTTAAGGAAGAAAGCAAAGGATGATGAAGAATGGGTCAAGGTAGAAAAGGTGAGAAAAGCTAAGAATAGAAAAGTTATAATTGGATATAAGACAGAGGAGGAAAGAAAGAAAGCAAAGGAGAAGTTACAACAAAAGGAGGAAGGACTGAGAGTAGAAGATATCAGCAATAAGGATCCACTACTGATAGCCTATAATGTTTTAAAAATCCATACGGACGATGAGATATTGCAGGCTATCAGAAGTCGTAACCGGAATATATTCCAAGATATAGGGAAGGAACAGGACAGGATAGAGATAAAATTTAAGAAAAATGCAAGGAACCCGCACGTACACCACGTAGTGATGAGAGTGTCCCCAATCATTTGGAACCGAGCACTGGAGCAAGGAAAATTACACATTGACATCCAACCGATCAGGGTGGCAGATCAGTCGCCACTCGTGCAATGTACCCAGTGTCTTGGTTATGGACACGGAAAAAAGTTCTGTAAAGAAGTAGATCCCAAATGTAGCCACTGTGGAGGAGCTCACATGCGAGCTGAATGCGTTGACTTAATTGCAGGATTGCAGCCAACATGCTGCAACTGCCTTAATGCAAACTTTAGCAATACCAACCACAACGCATTCAGTCGAGAGTGCCCCATTATGGCCAAATGGGATAACATAGCACGGCTAGCTATACAATACAGTTGCTAAGGGTGACAATGAGAACAGACATCCAAAAACCCAGTATTCAGTCATTCAAGCAAACCTCCAAAGAAGAAAACTAGCCACGGATGAACTTATGATAGAGGCTGCAAAGACAAAGACCGCTATTGCTCTTATCCAAGAACCCTATATAGGAGGCACGAAAGAAATGAAAAGCTGCCGTGGAGTCAGAATTTTTCAAAATTCTGCACACGGAGATGGAAAAGTAAAAGCAGCAATAGCGGTCTTTGACCAGGATCTGGATATCATACAACATCCACAACTCACCACCAATAACATCGTGGTGGTGAGTGCGAAGACCCAAGATTGGGAAATCACACTGATATCGTTCTACTTCGAACCGGACCTGCCAATAGAGCCCTATCTAAATCATTTGCGTAAAATAGCACAAATTACTGGATCCGTGAAAATGGTCTGAAATGACGCGAATGCCAAAAGTACTTGGTGGTCAAGTACTTTTGAAGATACTAGGGGTGAACAGTTGATGGGTACCATAAGCGAAACAGGACTACACATTGTCAATGAAGGGGACACTCCAACTTTTGATACTATTAGGGGGAATACTAGGTATTGCAGTCACGTGGACGTAACGCTGTGTTCAGAAGATATGCTTGGACTGATTGACGGCTGGAGAGTTGAGGAAAATCTGGTGAACTCCGACCACAACAGCATGGTTTTCAATATTAACCTAAAACATTCTAAAGGTACACACATTAAAAGAACTACAAGAAAATACAACACAAAAAAGGCAAATTGGAGCCAGTTTAATGAAAAACTGGCCCAAATTTTAGATTCACAAGTAACAATAGATTTAATTGAACAAATAAAAACTACACAAGAATTAGATATGATAATAGAAAAATATACTCACCTTATAGAAAAAACCTGTAAAGAAACGATTCCATTAAAGAAAAATAAAGAAACACTTACCAAGCCGTGGTGGTCGGAGGAGCTCGCCGCGATGAAAAAAGAAGTCAACACCAGAAAACGTCGAATCAGGAACACAGCACCGGACCGAAGAGACTGGGTCATTCAGCAATACCTGAAATGTAAAGAAAATTATGAATTAGAAGTGAAAAATGCACAAAATAAAAGTTGGAGAGAATTCTGCGGGAAACAGGACAAGGAAGGGGTTTGGGAAGGGATTTATCGGGTCATAGGAAAGACAGCAAAAAGGGAAGAAGATCTGCCACTCGTCGACAAAAACGGATTATCATTGATCCCAGATGAATCGGCACGGCTCCTTGCTGAAGTGTTCTATCCAAGGGATGATGAAAGCATAGACACACCAGAACAAAGGAAAATACGCATAAAAGTAGAAGCACTAAACAATCTGGAACAAGATGATCCTGTCCCAGAGTTTACTGAAATAGAACTCAAGAATGCGTTAAGCTCATTTAATCCGAAAAAAGCTCCCGGCGTAGATGGCTTTACTTCGGACATCTGTTCGAATGCCATAAATCTCAATCTGCCACTGTTCCTAAAAATGCTCAATAAATGCCTACGATTACAACACTTTCCGCACATCTGGAAAGAGGCAACGGTAATAGTCCTACGAAAACCAGGGAAATCAACATACGACACACCGAAATCGTATAGGCCCATAGGACTGTTGCCCGTTATGAGCAAAATTTACGAGAAGATGCTAATTGCCCGCCTCAAGTATTACTTATTACCAACTATTAATTCACGCCAGTACGGCTTTATGCCCCAAAAAGGCACGGAAGACTCCCTCTATGCCCTGATGCAGCATATAAACACCAAGCTGCATCAAAAGCGTGTGGTTACCATAATATCGCTAGACATAGAGGGAGCCTTCGACAATGCATGGTGGCCAGCCATTAAACTACGACTGGCTGAAACAAAATGCCCAAAATACTTGAGGGGGGTAATTGACAGCTACCTCAATGAGAGAGCAGTGCGACTGAGATACGCTGGGGCGGAAAGTAGAAGAGCTACCTATAAAGGATGTGTCCAAGGCTCTATAGCCGGGCCCTTGCTATGGAACGCCATCTTAGACCCACTGTTGCATGAACTCGAGAGGAACCGAGTTTATACTCAGGCGTACGCGGATGATGTGGTGCTCGTTATCGATGGTGATACTGCCTTAGAAATAGAAATAAATGCGAAAAATGCACTCGAACGTGTTCAAGCGTGGGGTTCTCAAAACAAATTGACATTCGCTCCACACAAAACGTGTGCGATGACGATCACTAGGAGACTCAAATATGACACACCACGCTTGACCATGGGCGGTGTAAATATCACAATGCAAAAGGAAATTAAAATACTGGGTCTCACCATCGACAACAAGCTTACCTTCAATAGCCACGTCACTAATGTCTGCAACAAGGCTATAAAGTTTTACAAAATGTTAGCCAGGACTGCAAGAGTCAACTGGGGCCTAAACCCAGAGGTGATCCGGACGATATACACAGCAGTGGTAGAACCAACAATACTGTACGCGGCGAGCGCATGGTACACGGCAGTAAGGAAATTGGGCATCCAGAAGCAGCTCAACACGGTACAGAGAGCGTTCGCTCTGAAACTATGCAAGGCCTACCGCACGGTCTCTCTGAACTCCGCAATGGTGCTGGCTGGTGTACTTCCTTTAGACCTTAGAGTCCTTGAGGTTGCTATGTTATATCAATCCAAGAAGGGAGTACAGCAGCCATGGCTAGGGGACAGAGAAATCGAGCGGATGACATCTGCTCTGGAGGAACCCCATCCTAAAGACCAAATAGACTTGAGCTTTGCAAGCATTATGGATGAAACCGAGTACACAGGACTTCATGCACTTGAAATAAACATTTTTACGGACGGGAGCAAGATCGAGGGTAAAGTTGGGGCCGCGCTCTCCATATGGAAGAGTGGGGTCGCAACAAAAACCCGAAAGCTTGCTCTCTCACCACATTGTTCTGTGTACCAGGCAGAATTGCTAGCGCTTTGCGAAGCAGTGGAGGAGGCCCTTAAAACTAAAGCATCCACTTTTGGAATATTCAGCGACAGCAGAGCAGCACTCATGTCTATTACCAACAGCAATACGCGTCACCCTCTAGCTAGCAAAGCAAGATACACTGTACAAAAATGTCATTTACAAGGCAAAAGTGTATCTTTCTTTTGGGTGAAAGCCCACGTTGGAATCACAGGAAACGAACATGCGGACGAACTAGCAAAAGAAGCTGCGCTGCTGTCAAAGAAAAAACCAAACTACGAACTATGTCCTGTTTCATTCGCGAAGAGAGTCATCCGGGAGGGCACTCTTCTCGAGTGGAACAAGAGATACCAAAACAGTGGAACTGCCTCAGTAACCAAGATCTTCCTGCCTTGTGCGATTGCCGCGTACGGGATTGTCCGTAAGATTAAGGTAACGAGTCTTACAACACAAATGATGACGGGACATGGGGGGTTCTCTGAGTACTTGGCTAGATTCAAGTGCAAAGAGAACCCATCGTGTGCCTGTGATCCAGATACGGAGGAATCTGTCCCGCACTTGCTGATTGACTGCCCTATATACGCTATCGATCGTTATAATTTGGAAAATGAAATAAATTTAGAAATTAAAAAAGAAAATATACCGGTCATAATCAGTAGCAACAAGTTTAGAGATAGTTTTATAAGTTTTGCTACAAATATAATTAAGAAAATAAATTTAAGAAATAGCAGTTAAGTTATGCTAACCCAGTATAATTTGTATTATACCGAGCGATTAGCATAAGTAGAAAATAAGAAATAAATGTGTAAATGAGTACTGATGTAAATAGACAATAAGAGTTATAAAATTATGTATAAATAAATAAATAAAAACCCACCTACCCCACTCCAATCCCGAAAGTGTGAAAGAGAATTGAAAGAAAGTACGAGAGGAATAGACGATAGAACTGGAATGACAAGAGAACAGGAATAAAAGACGACCTTAGACTAGTTATAAGATTAGATCAAAATAAATCAAAATCTGTGCTAAACCTTTGCTTCAGGCAGAGAAAACCTGAAAAAAAAAAAAAAAAATCCTATAGCCAACCGGGCACTTATCCAATCCCGGGCAAGTGGCAACGTTACTTTTAGTAGAAAATTGAAACTTCACAATTTCTATTTGTTTTTTTTGTTGCCCGGACTGGAAATCGAACCCAAGATCTCAAGAAGTCATTCCGAAGACGGACGGTTAGACCACAGAGATGATATGTATATTTCTAAAATTTCGAAAAACAACTCTGTTACAGGTTTCCATAACTTGCTGTACAGTTTAATTTCACAGGAATTGCCGAAGTGCAGATAAAACTGTAAACACAATAACGTATTCCTACTATTTATCTGAGGTGAAATTAGAAAAGAGAAAGTGTATGGTCAGTTTTGACGGCAAAATTGCTGAATTGATTTTAATATTTCCAAAAAATTGGATGAAACTTTCGATATCGATATAGGCTACATTTTATCTTAAAATTTTAACGAGCAGTTCTGGAGAGCTAAATGTCAAATTATGTAGTAGAATAAGCGGACGAAGCCGCGGTTAACCGCTTGTATAAATATAGCACATGCATATTGTTTGTCTATTAGTTCGATTGAAACCAATTATCTATCTATCACCTCTGTGGTCTAGCGGCCCAGATGTTGGACTTGACTTCATGAATTCCCAGGTTCGATTCCCGGGTCGAGCAACGAAAATGAAAAGTGGTTTTTCCAATTTACTATTTAAAAAATGTTGCACGGCATTGGATGAGTGCCTGGTTGGTGATAGGCTTGCCACCTATCACATTGTGGGACTTAGTGTTTTTGACTAATCGTGGGTGACCTGGATGTGCCTCTGCCTACCGCTTCGGGGATATAGTCGTGAAGATATTTTTTTAAATCCAATTAGTTGTTAGGATTACACAAACCAAGTTGCCAATTTCATTTATTTGTTTGGCTTTTTCATATTTAATCCTTGAGTAGAAACGGTTGGACTAAACGAAATATGGTTTTAAAGGTGTAATATGCAAAGTGCAAGAACTCAAGAACATGAAAGTTTGATGAGATGGATGTGGGGCGTTACTATGCCAAATCGTATTCCTGAGGAGCACGTCAATGGTAGCTTCGGTGTACGTGACGATACTACAGGAGACTTCGCTAACTCCGCCATGTTGGGAAACCACTCCGAAATATATTTAGTCTGAGGAATGCATTTTCAATCTAGTTAAACTGCAATGACTTTCAGTTTAAAAACTTCTAGTGTATTTCCTGATATTAGATTACTATTAGGTACTAGTAATAGATTAGTATTTTAACCGACTATAAAGAAAAGAAGGTGCTTACTTAGCAGTGTTTTTATTGTGTTTATTAGGCGATTAATACACCCATTGCTTAGTGATTATTATGATCATTTTTATAAACTAGCTTTTTATAAACTAGCTGTGCCTGCGCCTTTTTTTGAGTGGAATCTAACAATCTTAAATAAAAGTAGCCCAAGTTACACATCACTAAAATTCCCATCAACATCAGTCCAGCCGTTTCAGAGATTAGACAGATTCGTTTGTTCCGGACAGACAGAAAGACAAAAATTGTAAAAATGCTATTTTCACGCCGTACCTACATTCATATGTATGACGTAATAAAAATAACTACGTTAATAAAAACCGACTAAAAAACCGAATTTATTTGATTTTATGTTTAATGTTTAAACTTAGATATGATTATATTGATTTTTGCTAAAACTTTGTTTAATATAAGAGTTTGCTCCTAAAAGTGATCTCAGGTAAATTTTAATTGAAAATTGCCTTACAAAGTTTACTTGCTGTATAACATAAGAAAATAAATAAATGTTGATCACATAAATATCTATAATTTTAGTTTGGTATCTCCAGAGAATAATAAAATATTTATCTGTATAATTAAAGTAAGTTTTTTTCATAAATAAGTCCTAGAAAGATAGCGGTCTGTGAGACCGCGCGTCCATAGTAGTGTGATAATAATATGACGTCCATAGTTAAAGGTTAAGTTATTAGCAATCGACACTCTATGCCTCGCAAGGGATTTAGCACGAAGATATGGATGAGTGTGAAATTGAACTTCTGCTTGTACTGATAGTCTTTAATTTTTATACAAAAAAATATTATTTTAATTTTAAAATATCATTATTTCACAATAACTTAACAAGAGAATTCCACTTGGTGCAACAAAATTTTCTTGTTACCTTTCTTATGAATATTTATAATTAATTCAAGCACAAAAATGAAGTTGCAAACAGCCTTAGATGCCCCGTCCAGTTTTTTGCAGAACATTTCTCGGCAAGCCGTCTGTAATTTGTCTCTATTCAAACAAACGCTGCTTAATGTCCGGGTATTTCACAATGTTTGTGTAGTTTTAGAACTGGGGAATGTGTTAAAACGTAAAAATAAGTGGAAACGTGAATAATTTATTTCCCATAAATGTGGATGTTAAAAGTTAGTTTTAGATAGTTGTTGCTATTTATCTTAACATACATATTAGTACAGTAGTAAAAAAAAGTATCTTCACGCCCATATCCCCGAAAAGGTAGGCAGAGGCACAACCAGGGCACCCACGACTAGCCGAAGATACTAAGTCCCACAATGTGATAGATAGCAAGCCTATCGCCAACCGGGCACATATCCAATCCCGAGTAACATTTTTTTTTAGAAAATTGGAAAAACCAAATTTTATTTTTGTTGCCAAACCCGGGATTCGAACCCGGGACCTCATCAAGTCAAGTCCAACACCTGAACCGCTAGACCACAGAAGCGACCACAGTAGTAATATTTAAATTATGCGCTTCGGCTATATTCGTCAAGCTTCGGGAATCCGAATGTATTTTAAAGCTATATATATCTAAGAGTAGTTCTTATTACATATAATTGATCCTTTCGCTTAAATTTAGATTAGGTTAGCCAATTTAAAAATAAAAGTATCAAGTGTAAGTGCGTTATTTAAATAGTGGTACTGTACATGTAAAAATGTGTTTATCCTTCTGCTGTAACCATCTTCTGTAACTGTCATTTTTTAGCTATAATAGGCACTAGACTCTTACAAAGACGCAAAAATAGGTTTGCTGCAACTTAAAAAAGAATTGTAGATTAAGTGAGAGTGAACAATAAGTAAATATTGTTATTTTATATCAATAAGCTACATAAAGTTATATTGCAAAATAAAACATAGTAAATATGGTCTTTAACGTGGTATTTACAGGTGCGTCGCTGTCCAGTTGAGGGTGTGATTGGCCTAACTTGCAAAAGTCTAAGTACTTTCTGTTAATAGACCATCTCCCTCTCCGTGTGACTGGCAGCCTTATCTTACATTACCTTTTGTGTAAGAGTGCTATGCAGTAACTTGATTGGTTATTTCTGCCACCATAAGCGCAATATTATCGCCTCTGTGGTCTAGCGGTCCGGGTGTTGGACTTGACTGCATGAGGTCTCGGGTTCGAATCCCGTGTCGGCCGACAAAAAGAAATTGGATTTTTCCAATTTTCTAATTAAAAAAAAATGTTGGTCGGGATTGGAAATGTGCCCGGTTGGCGATAGGCTTGCCACCTATCACTTAGTATCTTCGGCTAGTCGTAGTGCCCTGGTTGTGCCTCTGCCTACCTCTTCGGGGATATGGGCGTGAAGATACTTTACTTTATAAGCACAATATGGTCGACGATAGACTGTACATTAGGCCTCATACTCCAGCTACTTCACTACGTTGCACCAGCACTTATTGGTAGATAGGGTAATTAAAAAAAAATATTTCAGGACAAGTTACACAAATTGAATCGAACACCAAAAGAAAGCCTATTATATGCTTGTGTTATGGGTGTTAGTCAACGAATATAACAATGGAAATACTTAAATAAATATCAGAATACATTTAATTAATACCTAGACCTAGAAATTCAGACATCTAAGTTATTATCACTCAAATGCGTGCCCCGTCTGAAATCGAACCGGAGCCTCGCGGTTAACCAGGGTGTGTTCGCTAGCTACTCGACCAACGAAGCGGTCAAACTTGATCATAAAAAATAATCATAATAAAATCTTTATTACTTATTAAACGTATTTCTGATTAAGTTATGTAAGAACAACTGTATAACTAAGTTTATTCAATATTTGCAAAACACATTCTATACATATAAAAGAAAGTGGTGTTAGTTACACTATTTATAACTCAAGAACGGCTCAACCGATTAGGCTGAAAGTTGGTGGGGAGGTAGCCTAAAACCAGGGGAAGGACATAGGATACTTTATCCTGTTCAATTGTGAGGAAACTGGGAAAAACAACATTTTAATTTTTCCCATACAAACTGAACGGGCGGAACGAAGTTCGCGGGAACAGCTAGTATATATATAAAAGAAAGTGGTGTTAGTTACACTATTTATAACTCAAGAACGGCTCAACCGATTAGTCTGAAAATTGGTAGAGACGTAGCTTAGAATTGTAGGAAGGACATAGGATAATTTTTATTGTGTTCGATTGTGAGGAAATTGGAAAAAACAACATTTTTAATTTTCCCCACACAAACTGAACGGGCGGAACGAAGTTCGCGGGAAAAGCTAGTATATATATAAAAGAAAGTGGTGTTAGTTACACTATTCATAACTCAAGAACGGCTAAACCGATTAGTCTAAAATTGGTAGAGACGTATCTTAGAATTTGAGGAAGGACATAGGATATTTTTTATTGTGTTCGATTATAAGGAAACTGGAAAAAACAACATTTTTAATTTTCCCCATACAAACTGAACGGGCGCAACAAAGTTCGCGGGAATAGCTAGTATTATGATAAAAAAATGTTGGTACGAGTGTTTTGTAACAACTTTCTAAGACGCACATACTTAATCATGAAATAAATAAATCAAATTTTTAAAATGTACAGTCTCCATAGGCTGAGGTTGTGTCATACCAGCAGTAAGCCTTGTGCCTGTTCCCTGTCTTAGGTTATAAAAAAGATTTGTAACGGGAAGAGGGGAGAGGTGAAAATGAATTTTTTTATGTTATAGGAAGGCAAACAAGCAGACGGATTTTCTGATGGTAAGAAATTCACGCCGCGTAGAGACACCAAAGATGGTAATGGTGCGTTGCCAACCTGAGGTAAGGATGTTAGGCCTCGAGCAAAAGTAAGTTTACCGGCTACCTTAACCTCCTGACCGGGATACGTCATGACGTTATGGCGGCAGGAATAGGTAAGGCGGTGCTACCAATCCGGGAGAGTCGTTGCGAAATTTTACCACCTAGTCAGATGTCACGGTGTTAGTGATAATAAGCCTATGCTCGCCTTTTACGAGCTGCCTAGCAAGAAAGGCAGATGGTCTATTCTGCAAAGGAGCCCGGACCAACACAGGAACAAATGCATTCAGAACTTCAAGAACTTTCCTTTTTTGGGCATTCGTGTTAAACTGATTTTAAATCACCATTATAATCAATCGTTGGTGATGGAGCGTGGGCTTCGTTAATGTTCAGTTTTTCCTGCAGCATTTGTCCAGAAGCCATCAGTGATTTGTCTTTATTCAGACGAGCGTTTAATGTTCCGTTTTCGAACTGGGTTGCCTAGTTTTAGATCGATAGAATGTGTTAGAATAGTTTGTGGAGAAAATTGAAAATTTAAAAGTCACCATCATAAATTAATATTAGTTTTTAAATGATGAAATTAAAATAGGATGAAGAGAACCAAATATTCAACTCGTTAATTTTTATGCCAATTAATTTCTCCGTTATTTCTAAAACCACTGGCTCTATTGTCATCAAGTCTAGATAGAATTATGGAGTGGTAGAAAATCTAGAAAAATACTAATATTTAGTGTACTTAGACGAAATTATATTAAAAACGAAGTTTGTGTTTGCAACAATGCACCTAAATTATAGTAGAAGTTTAGTCGTGGGATCCCTGTTTCTACCTCAGCCTACCTCTTCAGTGATATAAGCGTGAAGACATTTTACTTCTGTTTTATATACTTTGGTTAGGATTGGGTTAGATGAATTTGTATGATTTATGGGATTATATTCGCGGTGAATTGAAGCGGTATAAGCTACGGTTTATATTAGACGGGAATAGGCCTCATCAACATTCCCTTGACACTTTGCGATCATCTGCCAAGCGGTTTCGTTAATATTTCTTACCTCTTACCTTGGTGTTCTTGAGTTTCCAACGGGTCGTTTCCAAAAACATTACTTTGGGAACTTTGACACAGTAGCTCGCGCATTCCTAAAAGGTCACCAACCCTGCCTTGACCTATTGCAGCTGTTGGTGGTCAGCGAAGATCATTTATAATCAGGTGAACCCTTTGTTTGTTTGCATTTATAATAAACAGTAAATTTGACCCACACAGTTAATGTTCAAAGCCTGTAAGAGGCTGCATGAAAAAATTTAAATCCATAAAAGCTGATATACTGAAGTCCAATTCAATCACTACACTAAAACTTCGTCTGAGTCATTTAATGTGTTACAAAAAAAAACATCGTCAAAATCTACTCATGTCTGGCGGAACAATTGCGTAACAAATATAAAAAGACAAAAAATGAATTGACAATAACCTCCTTTTTAATCGGTTAAAATAGCCGTCAATTTCCCATCAAGGCAAATCGTTGGGGGTGAAATGTGGGCTTCGTTAATGTGCAGTTTTTCTCTGCAGCATGCACCGGAAGCCGTACGCGATTTGTCTCCATTCGAACAAACGTTGCTTAATGTTCGGCATTTCACAATGGTTTGTCTAGTTTTAGAAATGCGAAATGTGTTAAAACATTTTCAACTGGGTGGAAACTTATAAATCTTAAATAGAAATAGCAACTTTTGTTATTAGTCTGAGATCCGAAGTTAGGTCGACCTACACTGAGCTGTTAATAGGATGAAACTGGTTTTATAGCAAATTTAGTATAGACATTTTTTTAAAACGTTTTTTATTTATTAAGTGGCGCAATATTAAGATTTTGTCCCGACTCAAAGTAGGTTTAAGACGAAGTTAGAGAAGTTAGGTTGTCTGTTATTCATCTGGATTGCCAGGTATAAACACATATTTTTTTCGATAGTAGTTACTTTCACGGGATCGGAAAATAGAAAAAATATTTATCAACATACATGCAGTGCTGTTACAATTTTACGTTTTTTATTATAATTTATGTTGAAAAAAAAATGGAAACATGAAAAACCTTTTTCATATAATCCTATTAATATTATAAATGCGAAAGTTTGTATGTATGGATGTTTGTTACTCTTTCACGCAAAAACTACAAAGCCGATTACGATGAAATTTGGTATGTAGGTAGCTGAAGACCCAGAATACCATATAGGCTACTTTTTATCCCGGAGTTCCCGCGGGATTGGGACTTACGCGGGTGAAACCGCGGGGCGCAGCTAGTTAAAAATATTCGGTGCAGGATTTGTTTAGGCACTCCACTTTAAATAAGATCGCTAATATACTTACTTGACTATAAAATATATTTTATTCAATTATCAGCTCGGTGTAAGTCGATGTTGGTTTGGATCTTCTACTATACACATTGTTGCTCGCGGATACGTCCCCTTTTAAAGTTACTTAGAGCTCTTTCTCGTGAACTGGTAACTACAACTACTGGTAATGGATTCCACGTTGAAGTTGAACTGCGCTGAACAGGATCAAAGATAAAGGGACATGAGGAGTCAAATGTGAGAACAATACCCCGTATGAGGCTGTATTTGCGCCTTATAAAGTTGCAGACGATGTGTTCAACTGGAGTACTTCCTGTCCTACTAAGTACAATAAACTTTTTGGAAGCCTTCTTCTTCTTATATAATCTCACATGACAAATAACGACAGTAAAGGCAGTTAGCAGCATTTTCTCCTTTATTTAGTAAGCCAAAAATTTCCTGCAAATCTTACATCGCGATATTACATTTTTTTTAGTCGTGTTGCGTTTCAAAACGTTTCTCTTTCAAATTAGATAGTTAACATATATATTACTATAATATGTACTTCATATGCGATTACAATATGAATTGCATATGTAATATAACTTAAAGTGACAAAAAACTATAATCAAGGCAGTTGTAGCAGTTTTTTCTCTTTTACTTGGTACGCCAAAAAAGTTCATATAAATCTTACATCGCGATATTACAGCTTTTTAATCGTGTTGGGTATATGCGGAGCTGCGAAGCGACTCGCAGTTCACCTCAACTTATTTATGAAATATTTGTTGCTCGAATCGAATTATAAGCTAGCCAATAAGGTTACAGTTATTTAAGTTATCAATTCAATTCAATTCAAAGCCTATGAATTTAGAATCGAGCTCCAGCTCTGACTCAAATGTTATGTTAGCTGAATATTTGAACCGATTCAGGGATGTACTCACTTTATTTCGATTTATTTTTAAAATGATGATAAAGCGGTATAATACCTCTTGTAAGATCCACGTGAATCTTAAAAGACAGTAAGAACAAAAAGGTATAGATGGGAATTGTTTAGTTACATGTTCATTAAGTTTACACAATTTTAAGTTATAAAATAGTCGCCTCTGTGGTCTAGCGGTCCGGGTATTGGACTTGACTGCATGAGGTCTCGGGTTCGAATCCCGGGTCGGTCAACAAAAAGAAAATTGGATTTTTCCAATTTTCTAATAAAAAAAATGTTGGTCGGGATTGGAAATGTGCCCGGTTGACGATAGGCTTGCCACCTAACACATTATGGGACTTAGTGTCTTCGGCTAGTCGTGGGTGCCCTGGTTGTGCCTCTGCCTACCTCTTCGGGGATATGGGCGTGAAGATATTTTTTTTTTAAGTTATAAAATATCATTGCGTTAATTATTTTAGGTACATGTTACAAAACTACAGCATAGAAACTCCTTTTATAAGTGAAAGACTAAAGATAAGAAAAACTCACTTTCCCAGGAGAGAAATGTACAAAGTCCGTGGAACACTTGGAGGTTTTCATTATCACAACGTTTGCGGAAGCGACAAGTTTCTCACTTACGATCTAAATATTTTGGTATTCAACAGAGTTTTAGAGGTAAAAAAATTGTTTAAATTTTTAATAAGAATGTTATGTTGCCGAAGCTGCTAATTTTTATACGAGTTTCAATGTTATTTAATTTTTAGAACCTTAACTAGTATATAGAAATAGAGTGTTCTATTTCTTGTTCAGTCTATTGAAAAACCACGTGTAACATATCTTTATGATAAATCGAACAATTTATCCAATAGCTTTAAATGAGCATTTATTTTGTTGTATCTAAGTCTCGAAAAAGGTTCTAACCGTTTTCATGAAATTTACTATGCAGGGGCTTTCGGGGTCAAAAATCAATTTATCTAATTTATCCGGGTTCGAATCGAATCCCGAGTCGGGCAACAAAAACAAAATCGGGTTTTTCTAATTTTCTAATAAAAAAAACGTTGCTTGCCACCTATCACATTGTGGGACTTAGTGCTTCCTCTGTCTTACTCTTCGGGGATATGGGCGTGAAAATACTTTTTTATAGCAAAATTTTATTCGGTTTAAGGCGGTTATGCAGCAGCAACATTCAGCACACAAGCTGAACGTTTTTAATTTAAGTTCAGTGTGTTTGCACTGAAATAAATAAAAGACGCCAAGCGTACTATCAAACTGAATGTTGAGTGTACGCTATTCGGTTTTACGTTCCGCCAGTGCACATATCAAGCGTCCAGCGTCCGATATTACATTAAGTTTTTGTCAGGATACGTTTGATTAAACCCATAAATCTCGATGAGGCGTTTATCTGCCTGCACTGCGTGGAATTAAACCTGTGACTGAACGGGATTCAATCTTATCTTTTAACCATAAGCACATGTCTTTACTAACTTTATTGTCTAAGTTCTATTGGAAACTATTAACTCTGTCTTTAAATTTTACAGCCTGTTACAATTTTCCAACAACAAGAATGCATCTTGTCCAAGATCACAAGGTCAAGGTAAAAAAATGTATTTCTAGAAGTAGCACAAGTAGAAATAAATAGGAATCCCCGTGTTGGTCCGGGCTTCTTTGTAGAATAGACCATCTGCCTTCCTTGCAGGCAGCTCGGAAAAGGCAAGCATAGGCTTAGCATCACTAACAACGTGACATCCGACTAGGTGGTAGAGTTTGGCAGCGACTCGCCCGGATTGGTACCACCGCCTTACCTATTCCTGCCGCCATAACATCATGATGTGTTCCGGTTCGGAGGGTAAGGTAGCAGGTAAACTAACTTTTGCTCAAGGCCTTACATCCCGACCTCTGGTTGGCAACGCACTTTGGTGTCTCTAGGCGGCGTGAATTTCTTACCATCAGGAAATCCGTCTGCTTGTTTGCCTTCCTAAATTATAAAAAAAAATTATTAACTCTGTCTTTAAATTTTACAGCCTGTTACAATTTTCCAACCTGCATTCTTGTCCAAGATCACGAGGTCAAGGTAAAAAATGTATGTCTAAGAGTAGCACAAGTGGAAACAAATAAGGAAATTATACCAAATCCTGTGTTACTCAAATTACTATGCTTAAGATACCATACTCTTCTGCAAGATTATTCTATTATTTTACCAATAAGTGGTAGAGTGTTGTGATTGGTAACACCACCTTATGTGTTCTTGTATACCTGGTAAACTTACACTGTACACATGAAGTTTATGAAGTAACAACTGGCTCAAATTGGTATATTTTTATTAGACTTAGCAGAAAAACAGTAAGTAATTCTTATTCTATGTCGAAAAATTGAAGGGTTGAGTTCGAGAATGGTTTAACTGATTTTTTTTCAAAAATTAGTTATTGGTATCGTTGGATTCAGAAAGAAATAATCTATCTAATGCTCTTTTCAAAATAACAAGAATCGCGTTATATCTCGAGATATTCAGTCTAAAAACGGTTTAACTGACACCGATATCGAGATCGCTAGTACAAAAAAGATTGAATGTTAATTAAACCTACATAAAATATCACAATTATCTCAGTTCAAATATAAAAATGGATTATGTCGCCAAAAAATCTTTTAACTTCTAACAAGCGCCATTTAAAATCTTGTCAAATTCTTGTTATGTTGGTGTAAAGTAATTTAAATCATTATTGCATCAACTTGCTAAATACAAAACTGATTTCTACTTGTTTTAAACGATAATAAACCCTTTTTGCACTTAACTGTGACACCTGAACAGCCGCGCGCGCCAAAATGACCCGCGTCTTTTTATGGAAAATTGTCAATTCAGTTTTAGGTCTTTTTGAACATTGGAAAGTGTTCAAAAAGACCTAAAACTGATTAACAGAACTAAAAACACTTTGGGCCATAAAGTAGAGTTTAGGGACGAAGTAAAATGGATCAAAATGGATACTTTTGGAAGTT
>NJDD01003241.1:187466-207082 GCA_002245505.1 Calephelis nemesis
AAATAATTATTATAACATGGTTCAAAACTACTTGCAAAGTTTAAAATAAAACCGGTTTAGTATCACAATATTGTTAGTATGGGCAGGCATGCAAAAGTTGCTCCACTTATATTCGAAATAATATTTATTTATTTATTATAATAATATAATATCATAATATTCATTAATAATATTATAATACTTAATAATAATACTATAATTTTAATAGTTATTGTAATGTCAAAATCTTTAAGATTTTATTAAGTTCTCGTAGCTGGAAAAACTGTACAAATTTCGATTTTGTTAGCAAAATGGATGTAATCACGTAATCAGTTGCTAGTATTTTTAGTGAGAATTCAGCAAACAAGCAATGGGTCTCCTGATGATAAAATGCATCCGTGGACTATAAACACCGTAGATGTTACATTTACGTCCATTTAGGTACCCTAACTTCCGGGCCAAAACATGACAGAGTAAGTATGGCGGTAGGAATAGGAAAGGTGGTGAAAACCTACCCTGGTAACTTGCTGCACAGTACTTTACCACCAAACGTCTAGTTCGTGATGACCCATACTATCTATCCTTACGAGCTGCCTGCCAGGTAGGTAGATCTATTCTACTCAATGGACTATTCTGCTCGAGAAAATTGGATGTAATCATCAAATAATGATAATGTCACCTCTGTGGTCTAGCGGTCCGGGTGTTGGACTTGACTGCATGAGGTCTCGGGTTCGAATTCCGGGTCAGCCAACAAAAAAGAAAATTAGGTTTCTCCAATTTTCTAATAAAAAAAATGTTGGTCGGGATTGGAAATGTGCCCGGTTGGCGATAGGTTTGCCACCTATCACATTTTGGGACTTAGTGTCTTCGGCTAGTCGTAGGTTTCCTAGTTGTATTTGATACTTTCCATCGTCGGCACTTGGTTAAACTTCCAAATATTCATATTTTTAAAGAAAGAAACACTTGTACTGTTTTACTTATGTTTCACTTTTCATTTCCCTAGTTGTGCCTCTGCCTACCTCTTCAGGGATATGGGCGTGAAGATACTTTTTTTTAATGCTAATAATGTGGATGTAATCCTAAAAACAGTGGATAAAGTTATTCGATAAGTGGAATATCCCCCTAATGAATATTTTTGCACTAGTCGAGTTGTAGGACTCATGACGTAACGAGATAGAGGCTTATCAAGTTGTGTCCCCGGAATTAACGGCGCTAAAGGCCCTCCGTTCCCGGGCTATAAATTACGTGCCGAGTTGATCCCCACTCAGCAGATAAATCAAATGCACGATGAATAGGAATTCGATGATCTGTTGTCGTGTTCCAGGTTTATGGACATTATGTATAATGGAGTTGAAATATTGGTACGTTATCTATTCTTTGTTATAACTTCAGTGCAGGGCCGTCTTAGATTAGGCTGGGGCCCTTGGGCTCACGAAAACTTGAGGCCCTTTTGGAATATAAAGAAAACAAACTTTACTCGTACAATGATTTTCACTTTAATTTTTTTGGGTGATCTATTACATTATTTTGTTACAGTATGTCAATAATAATATTGGTAAGCCGCGATTTTTTTTATGATTACAATAAAAAATTCTGTTGAGCAAAACAATTTATGAAATCCTCAAACTGAAGTTTCTGAAGAATGTCACTTTTAATGCTCATAATTATTGACAAATTACTTAGTCGTTCCTAAGCTGCGAAACAAAATTCTCCCGAATTAGAGCAACGAGAAAAACGAAATGCACCTAACCAAAATATTTTAGGCTTAAAAGTGAGTGAAATGGTCGACCCTTCGGGCCCCTTTGAGTATAGGGGCCCTGGGCACTGGCCCCGTGTACCCTTATGGTAAAGACGGTAATGCTTCAGTGTTCGTTATTGTTGCGGTCAGGTCTTAAAGATAGAGTCGGTTTGAAACTCATAATTGTCTCTTTTGACAAACTATAAGCGGCATGTTTTATTATCACTAAATGTTTTAGCTTATTTGTTTTATAATCTCATAAAAATATTAGGTACTAAGTATGTATCTTCATACTAGTGTCAAAGAAGTAGAAGGTAGAGAGAAATACAACCATGTGACCCACGATTTGCTTAAAGTAATAATAATAATAATCCACAATGTAAATGTAAATATGTTGTAAAATTATCACTAACACTTATCTATTCATTTATCCAATCCTGGACAAAAAATGAAATTTATTAAATATAATGAAAAAAAAAACACATTTTGAGTGGTCGGACCCGGAAATCGAACCTAGCACCTGATTTAGGCAATGCCGACACCAGACCACTAGACCATAGAGGCGATTAATTACATTAAGTATCTAGTAGTGATATTTTAGTATCTTATTAATAAATATAGTCTAAAGTACTCAGAGCTTAAATTAACATCGTAGTCTAGATTTGATAGCTTTGTAATACAGACTCTAATGTATTTTGAAACTCTTGACTGCATGAGATCTCGGGTTTGAATTCCAGGTCGGGCAACAAAAAGAAAATTGGGTTTTTCCAGTTTTCTAATAAAACAAACCTGCTCGAGATTGTGTTTTCGGCTTGTCGTGGGTGTCCTAGTTGTGCTTCTGCCTACCTCTTCGGGGATATGGGTGTGAAGATTCTTTTAAATTCATTCTTTTTTAATCTAAATAGCACTGGGAAACTATTTAGGGACGAATTGTTTTAAAACAAGTAAGACATAATTGAATTCTCGCAAAAGTCCCCAAGCGAAGTAATTACGTACGAGTGTCTGTTGTACAATGTACTAAGAGGTAATATAATATTAGCAAGTAAAAGAAACTAGGTTTAAAAATTAAATAAATAAATTCAATTTACCTATGTAATGTGTCCAGCGATATTTATGGTAATTATAATTTTGTTATATAAAAATTGAGTGTACCAAATACAGGATACCAATCTTTAAAATGACATTAGGCTTGTTATAACCATTATCTCAAAGCCAAAAAATTAAAAGATACTCGTATACTCTCAAAACGAGAGAAAATGTATTCCGCTTCCCTTTAACGCTAAATTAAGAAATTAAAAAAATTAAGAAATGCTACAGATATAAATAAAAACTTTTAACGAAAATTGGTTTGAACAAAAATGGTGTAAGAAGGTTTTAAAATGGAGTACATTTTCAAAAGTCACAAATACAACTTTATCATTATGCTAATACTACAAAGAACCAGGTTATTTTTGCTGTTCTGCCCTATTTTTTTACTTATAGAACGCGGTGCTTCGGTATCTCATGGCCGCGATCTTAGACAATGTGTGCTGCTGCTGCTGCTGTTGCTGCTGCTGTGCTGCAACTGCCAGCTATCTTACCATCCAGCAGATAAATGACAATAGCAAGCACTGATACTAAGATGGCAGGAAATTAACTCCAGGTACTATGAGAGTTGGAGAACTACGAACTCACGAAAATACACTAAACCTATTTAAAATAAAATATGACTTCTATTTTGACAAAACTATGTATATATATCTATTTATAGCATGCAATAATCCTCGGGTTTTAGTGGCTTTGGGTCCAAGACAGCACAGCACTCTACCACTTAATTAGAACAAAATAGAGGAATAATCCAAACAATAACGAGATCAGAGGGCGATGGGATAGTTACATTTCGAAAGAGCAACTTATTTCAAGTAAAGTTTATCTGTTTTATGTTTTAACGGTATGTTATAATTTCTCGTAACTACGATATGGTTGAATAATAAACGCATTTGAATATGCAATATACAATACCAGGCGGGTAGTAACTTTAAATTAACTTGCTCCTCGTTTAGCTTAGAGCTGAATTCTGCCGTGTTACGACGATACGCTGTATCTTTGGAAACAGTGTTTTATTGTAGGACTTGTTGTAAAAATTAGTTTTTTTTTTTTTGTATGGGGATACAGACGTTGGAATTAAAATGTATTGATTAATTATTTTATACTTAGAAGTTATCGCATATCTATATAAGAAAATATCGCCTCTGTGGTCTTATGTTGATGAGAAGTCTGAGTCTCATGCGAAGTCTCATGTTGAACTTGACTTCACGAGTATCGATCACCAGGTCGAGTAACAAATGTGCTTTTGAAGTGAAAACTTCTTTAGGCGCGTTGAGCGTTTTGGTAGAGGGTAAAATCCTCGGTTCGCGTCACCAACATGCTAATGATAATAGTATATCTATAGCTATGGAGAGCCAGACTAGCGCACGCGCAGTAGCCTGTGTACACGTATACACTAATACATCGACTATTTCTGACTGTATTATGTGCGCGTTGGACGCTTTTATAAATTTCATATAATTTTTGCATATAGTTTTAATTACTCTCAATTTAATAGTTCCGTTTTCACTTCCATCGGCAGTCCCACGACTGCCGCTGTTTTTTTTCAATTTCCTAATAAAAACAATGTCGTCCGGAATTGGATATGACTTGGATGGGGATAGCCTTGCCACCTATCACATTATGGAGCTTAGTGTCTTCGGGTCGTGTCGTAGTCATGGGTGCCTACTACAAAATTTTATAGCGTTAACTGTTTTCTGAAAAAATTGGCAAATAAAATTAATATCGCCAATAAATTGTCAGAAAAATATGTCATAATAAATTTCCGAAGAAACAATAAATTATTTAAATTGAATCGAAAAATAAAAATCGATATAGCTATGACGAAGACAGATATGTAAAAATGTCTTGTTGTTAAAGTCCTTTAGATACAGTGTATTGTCATGAGACGACCGAATCGGGAATAACAGTAGTGAATAACACAAAGATACACAATACACGGATCCGCTCACATTATTCGGGAGACAGGCTAGTCAAGTTTCCACATAAATCAGTAGGCTAACTTTATTCAAACGACTCTCTCGCGACTGTCGTTCGGATTTCTCGTCAAGAAAAGTTTCTTTGTTTCTTTGCAGCGTTTGTGGGTCCGCAGTGAACACGTAGTTAACCTAAGCTACGACCCCGAGGTGTGGAAATAACACTGTTTCTTATTATAGGACTCCCTAATGACAAGACGAATTTTGTACCGAAATTTGCTTTTTGCAAATAGGCACTTTTTAGGACAACCGACAACATGAAAGAAATATTATTAACCTTAAGGTGAAAACACCTTAGTTTAGACACGAAGTATGGATTTAGGCTCCAGCCAATCCAATACCTTTATAATTATTTAGTCTTGAGAATTTATAAATGCATTTTTGTAATGTGGAGAAAAATTGTTGTTTTTTTAATAATTGCAACAGTAGTAGTTTATTGTTTGTGTTAACAACATACATAGAATAAAGTAAATTTAGTATAATGGGTGAGCTTATTTTCAACCAGAAATATTTCTATTACCTAATGATAGAGCAAGACAAATAAACATTTTTAGACTTGGTATAGACAGTTTTATGTTATATCAAATTATAATTTTTATTAGTTTACTCAATTTATAATATATGTAGTTTTAGCAGAAATGTTACGAAAGGGCTAATTTAATTACGAATATCAATTAGTAATAAAAAATAAACTTTTAGGGACAAATTTGTGACAAATATTATTATCACAAATTTGACATTTTTTAAATATCTGCAATTAAAAAAATAGAAAAAAAAGTATTTTAGTATCACGAAAATATATATAATTTTTTTAATATTTTCGATGTGTAACCCCAACAAAACGTACGTGTAATGTGGTTAAGAACCCTCTCGATCACGTCAGCTTTCAAAGAAATTGCATCAAAATCGGTATATACTTTCAAAAGTGATGCCACAGACAAACAAATAGAGATACGGCAAACTAACACTACTCTTTTCCGTAGAGTGCTAAAAAAAAGTATCTTCACGCCCATATCACCGAAGAGGTAGGCAGAGGCACAACCAGGGCACCCACGACTAGTCGAAGATACTAAGTTCTATAATGTGATAGGTGGCAAGCCAACCGGGCACGTTTCCAATCCCGACCAACATTTTTTTTTATTAGAAAATTGGAAAAATCCAATTTTCTTTTTGTTGGCCGACCCGGGATTCGAACCCGAGACCTCATGCAGTCAAGTCCAACACCCGGACCGCTCGACCACAGAGGCGATTTAGAGTGCTAAAAATCAGCATTACTCTATTTTCATCGTCCGAATTTTGGCGTGAATGGTATTTACATGGTTTTGCTCTTCCCTGCCAGTTATTTCAATTATTTTATGATGACAGGAGAAAATGAAATAGTATTTTGTGCTTTATATCGTCTATTTATGTTTGCCTTCTGTTGTATCTAGATTTTAAACTATCTATTCTGAACTTTTTCTAAATTTAATTAGTTAAGATTTATACAATACAATACAACAACTCTTTATTATGTGACAATTACAGAGAAATTACAAATACTTCAAAATAACTTAAACTAAGAAGATACACAAAGGCGACCTTATCGCCAAGTCAGCGATCTCTTCCAGGCCACCCTATATAGTAGAGAAGACCGTGGAAGATCGACCTTAAATATATCAATATCGATATAGTGAAGCTTATCGATATAGTGATCGACTATCAATAGTGAAGCAGCGGTGAAGGTCGATCTCCCACCGGCTCTTAGACTATAATATTAGTCTAAGAGATAAGCTCACCTCTTTAACTCAACCTCCAAAAATATGAGGAGATTTTTAATTCAAGTGCAAATTATATATACATACCTTTTTGCCGGATTAATTAATTTTGATCATTATTTTACTGTTTTAAAGCTTCAATTTAACAAAGTTACCATAAGTGATTTTAAAGTAAAGTATTCTTAACAATCCACACCTATTAACTAGACGACATAATAGTTTAATAAAAATTTAATGCATTTAAATTGTTTAATCTTCGATTTTGTTTTGTTTTAACTAGTGCTTAATCACAACACCATGTAATTATTTTCACGCCTGTATTCCGGAAAAGGTTGGCAGATCTGCACACAGGGCACCCACGATTAGATCAAGGGACTTAGTCCCACAATGTGATAAGAGTCAAACCTATCGCCAACTGGGCACTTATCCTGTCGTCATGCTCAGCTCGCAAAAAGCGAGTGAATGCTTACTGTCACTAACACCGCGACACCTGTCTAGGTGGTAGAGTTCCGCAGCGACTCAACCGGATTGGTACCATCGCCTTACTTATTCCTGCCACCATAACGTCATGGAGTATTCCGGTTCGGAGGGTAAGGTAACCGGTAAACTTACTTTTGCTCAAGGCCTAACATCCCGGCCTCAGGTTGTCAGCGGACCATTACCACCTTTGGTGTCTCTAGGCGGCGGAAATTTCTTACCATCAGGAAATCCGTCTGCTTGTTGCCTTCCAATAGCATAAAAAATTAAAATAAATAAAATAAAAATATTTTTTTAATGTTCTAGTAAAGATAACGTTGCATGGGATTAGATGTGTTCCCGGTGGGCAATATGCTTGTTACCTATCACATTGTGGCACTAAGTGTCTTTGGCTTGTCGAGGGTGCGCTTGTTGTGCCACTGCCAACCCCTTCGGGGATATACTTATAACGTTTTAGTCATTAGATTCTGCTTTGGTCATGAAATCAAAATTGACGAAATTATAAATTAATATTTTTTATTTATATCGTAACCATAGAACAGAAGAAAAAAATTGGATATATCTGAGTTTACTAAATTGACTGCAATTTCCAAAAACTAAATGTTATTTAAAGTACCTACCACATCTACGCACCCACAACATCTATGGTATCTACGAGCCACGGTTATCATACCATCAGGAGACCCGTCTGCTTGTTTGCTGATCTCTTACATAAAAAAATAATAAACCCAAATCTGCACTTGAATGATTAAAAAAGAAAACAATTATTGTGAACAAAATCAAGAACCTAAAATGAGAGAGCTATCAAAATGTATGTCGGTTTGCTTCTTCATTTTTAAGTAAAAATTACTAAACGAATTTTCACCAAGCTTTGTGTAGGAGCTCATAGCCTGTGTCAACATTTAGGATACGTTATACTATGGTTTAGTCTTTCGTTCCCATTATTTTTTTTTATGATATTGGAAGGCAAACAAGCAGACGGATTTCCTGATGGTAAGAAATTCACTCCGCCTAGAGACACCAAAGGTGGTAATGGTGCGTTGCCAACCTGAGGCCGGGGTGTTAAGCCTCGAGCAAAAGTAAGTTTACCGGCTACTGTACCCTCCGAACATGAACACGTCAGCGGAAAGCATTGACGTTAAGGCGGCAGGAACAGGTAAGGCGGTGGTACCAATCCGTGCGAGTCGCTGCTAAACTCAACCACCTAGTAACTATTACCATGAATCCCATCCCATTAATTACCATGAAAAGTCACTTCAACGTGCATGCGTAGACTCGGACATCAGCTAGCCAAAAAAATAGTAAAATAAATGATGAACGTTGAAGACTTTTTCAAAGAATAAAACATTTACCTAGTCAACATATTTTTTGTATTGTACCATGATAAAACAGCTAGTACAAAAGTAGACTCGCTTTGCATAATTCTGTGCTCATCCTGACGTTATTGTTTGGAAGCGAGAGTTGGGTATGTCAGAAAAAGCATGAAAATAGGATAAATGCGGTCGAAATGAGAGCGCTACAAAAAATCTGTGGTGTAACGGTCGCTGACCGCATTCGTAACAGTGAGATCCCAGAAAGAGTGGGCTTGAAAGAAAATGTTGGTGTTAAAATGCGAAAGGGGATGCTCCGTTGTTCGGTCATGTAGAAAGAATGACAGATAAAAGAATGACAAAGTAGATATACCATGCGAATGTGGATGGATGTAGGTACCCGGGGAGACCGAGGTTTTTTTTTTTTTTTTTTTAACATGTTGCCGAGTTTTTCGGCAACCTTCTAGTTCCCCTGACAGTATCAAGGCCCTTTTTTACTATTTTTATTCTAATTTGCACGGTAATTTGGGGTAGTTTCACATAACAGTGAAATGCGTTTCTAAATATTTAGTTTCTGTTTGTTTAATCTACTTTGATTACTGTTTAGATTTACATTTTTTAATTAATTTTGATCATGGAATGTCAACCTCGGGAGACCGAGGTTGACATTCCATGATCAGATCACTCGGATATTATCCAAAGATTGTGACAAAAGTATCTGAAACCGGCGTGTTTGTATGAAACGGGTAATGAATGTAAAGGAAGCCAGACAGGTTTGTTAGGATCGTGAGGTCTAGCTCTTGATACTTTCTGCCTACCCCGTAGGATACTTGGCGTGAAGATATGTATGTAGTATAAATGTTTTAATTCAGTTTTCATTAAAGGTCCCAAAATATTAAGTTGTGTTATAAAATATAACCTGTTTTTATTTAATTAAAAAAATATTATGCGGTAAAGGCGTAGGCCTATACCTTTATAAAATGCCTAACATTTTTGTAAGCATTTTATGTGGCATAAAACTCAAATATGCAAAAGATTTCGCAATATACACATTCAAAATGATACAGAAATGGAATTTCAGTATTGAAAATTGTATCTAGTCCATCGTTTATTGTGGAGCGTTTGCAACTAAGCTTTTCCCAGCAACACGTGACATGTAGGTTTTCTGAATGTTCGTTTTGGCTCTTTTATCGATTTTGAATTAGAGCCATTGTGTGCTTTCTATTGTGATTTTTTAACACTAATGAATAGTGATTGAGTCACTGTTGACGCTCAAAGGCATTAGGTACTTTAAAAAAGCATCTTTTCGCCTTAAGCTATAAAATGGTATGCAGAGGTATAAACGGGACACCCACGGATATCTAAAAATAGTTAGTCTCACAATGGGATAAGTGGCAAGCCGAGATCCAATCCCAATATCTATGCCATATGAAAAAACTGTTAGTTTTTTTTGTGTCCCACACCCTGGACTTCATGGTGTGCCGCCACCAGAACAATGGACTATAGAAACTATTAGCTATTAAGATGTTACTTCTAATATTATATATATCACAAGGTCATTCATGGGCTACAATAAGGTGTGGAAAATTTTCGTCACCTTGTTTCATAAACAAAAAACAACTGTAATTTTTATTTTTTGATTCTTTCAGAAAAGCAACCCAGTAGGTATCCGTATCACAAACTCCTGTTTCACAATGGAAAAGCGACTATGCTTACATAGGTAATACAGATATATTTTAAGGCCATCTTTGCATTCAGCGGATGTTACGGGTAAAATACGAGTATGATAGTAGGCATTAGAAGGCAGTAGTCTGTTTAGACTCACTGACGCTATAGCAAAAAATAAGGCGTTTTACTTGACTAGTTCCAGACAAATATAGGCAATAATTCCTATTATCAAGTTTTTTAATCCTAGTGAATGTTTGTCGCGCTATTTATAGCGCAGACGCCTACTAAACGCCTGCAATCCATAAGCTTAGGCTAAACCGAAGCGTTAAGAACACGGAAAGTAGTACGCAAAGCGGTTACGTCTAGAATGCAAACCTGACGTGCAAACTTAAGCGACTGCGGCGCGAACGGCCAGCAACATTTTTAGTTAATTGTCTTTAAAGACGCACATTTCTACTTCAGTTTATAAAGAAATGAATAAAGATTTCTGGACACACTATACGGATCAATCTAACTACAAATATATCATATTACTAGCTGCCTGTTCCGGCTTCGCTCGGATGGTATTTTTTTTTATCATAAATTAAGATGTAAGCAATCCTATATCTTAAGTTGGACCAGACTGCTCACGATGTGCCAATTTAATTTAAAATCCGTTATGTAGTTTAGGAATCAATCGCAGACAAACATCGTGACATGAGATTTATATATATTAAGATATGCTAAAGTAATACATATAAATATTTTAATAAATTGAATAAAAACCCAAACCCAGACATACAGAAGTTATCTATGTTTATCACACTAATGTATGTTCCTTTCGATAATCTAATTCGATCTTCGCGGATGACTATTACGATAAAGGGTGAAAATTTACCCCTCAACCATGAAGGTGGGCTATTAAATTTAATTATTATTATATTAATTAAAATTAATTAAATTTTGTAACATCTTTATAACACTCATATTCCGCAAATAAATATTTTTCTTTTCTTTTCTATTTAATATCGTCTATCCGTCATTGTATTTAGCATGAGCGTGTTGAAAACAATAATAAAATTATAGAAAAAAATAATAAGTGATACTCTTAACATATGTGCACAGGAGACGAGAGCTTCCCGCTTTGCTGACGTTGTATTCTTGCGTCGCGATCGCATAAGTGTGTAAGGTGCCATATTTAAATAGGCCTAAGCAGTATCCGTCGCGCAGCTCCCGCCTATCACTTGGCTTGGTCACGTAGCTTTGACCGAAGCCCTAGGTGTGAAGTAGGTATTAGCTGCTTCACTACATAGTATAAAACAAGTCGCTTCCTCTGTCCCTATGTCCCTTTGTATGCTTAAATCTTTAAAAGTACTTAACGGATTTTGATACGTTTTTTTTTAATAAAGTGATTGAAAAGGAAGGTTTATATGTACGTTTTATACTCGTGCAAAGCCGGGGCGGGCCGCTAGTACATCGATAAACTGAAACAGTTGGTGTTGCGAGTATAATAATACTTTTTTCCATTTTTATCAGTTTGTTCTCTATCAATATGACATACGATTGATTCAAAAGATTTAAAGTGGGTAAAAACGCAATATTTCGCTTTTCTATTTTTAGGTCCGACGCGTTTGCCTTTTCTGTATTGGGTAACTTTGTCACAAAGGCGCGGATAAACGACCTTATCGCTTTTTGTGCGCTTCTCTTATCAAAGAGGTTTTTGGTACATACGTTTTTCACTTATTACTGGATTTCCATGTTCTACATTTTTTTTAAAATTAAATGCATTTTGAGTTGCCTTATCTCCCGCAACCTCCCTCAGTCAACACCTAGACCGGAGTACAAGACCCTAGACGCGGTTCTTAGACAGGTGGTTTTTTTAGAAGGTTTATAAAAAAAGAAACAATTGTGATGAATTATCAATATGCTATGTTATTATGTTACTAAATCTAAATAAGCTTGATTGTGACGACTTTAATATTTGAGATGATATTAGTTTTATTAGTCAATATTAGTCAACGTTATTAATGCGTAGCAATCGTCGTCACATCAAACTATCAAACTATAGAAAATGTTTTTTTTTTTCAAAAAATGTTTCGTCCAGTAAAAAGAAAACTTAGCATATTAATTTTTTAACGAGAAATTTTGTTTTAAATGACCGTATCTCCTCAAATATCAATCGCTAGAAAAATTTACTAAACCCACGTAAACAATATCTATTGTGAAAATATCATCAAGCAAGAACTTGAAGTACATACTACTTGTTATCCTGTAACCTAAGAGCTTACCATTAAATAAACGAGAAAACCAAAATTCGCCCGTCAAGAAGCATTAGGCGTATATCAACGAGGTGGTAATACATATTTGCGGATAAGCACCAATGTTTTTATGGTATCTTACCTTCCTATGGTTTGTAATATAAATATTAAGCTGAGTTAGAAATTAAAAGAGACTCGGTATTCTTTACTGGCTTCTTCGCGTTTTAATTTGAGATACGTTAGTAGGGGAGTCCCGTGTGTTAAAAGTGTAGTTAGTCGATCGTCTAATGAATTAATTCATTGGATTTTTTTGATTATATGGTGGAAAAAATAAAGGTTGCATAGGTAGGAGTATTATAAATGTAGGGGTAGATATGAAGGGTAACCTAAAATTAAATTACAGTAACTTAATCCCATACGCGAGAGAAATAGATATTGATAGTGAACTCAGGCCTTATGTGTGCTTCTGATGACGGAATTTAACTAGACTGTCAGATGTTGATGAACATATATGTTTTTTTTTTAATTTCTTAGCTTTCTGTGGCACGGTTAAATCGCCAGATTCTTTAAATATACAAATATAAGTAAATAAGTACGTATCACGACGCCCATATCCCCGAAGGGGTAGGCAGAGGCACAACAAGGACACCCACGACTAGCCGAAGACACTAAGTCCCACAATGTGATAGGTGGCATCGCCAACCGGGCACATATCCAATCCCGAGCAAAATTTTTTTTTAAATAGAAAATTGGAAATACCACATTTTCTGTTTGTTGCCCGACCCATCATTCGAACCCAGGACATCATGAAGTCAATTCTGATACTTGGACCGCTAGACAACACTTATAAATATATAATGATAAAGGTGTTTAACGATTATACAAGATATATAACAAATCATTATCTAACACGTTCAAGTAGCTCCTCAAATCCTAGTACTACTGCCTAGTACCTAGGTACTCCCTTACCTTGACATGAAGGCGACCAAAGTAAATATGGCAAAGACGTTTAACTTCTCTTATGATTAAATTTATACATTAATACACGGTATTAAAAATATTTTAAACAGGTTTTTGATAGCTTACAGTAAGCATTTAGAACACCAAATTTGCTTCGGTTTTTTCGTTTTATAACAAAAAGTTCTAATTAATATTTTTTTATAAACAAAACCTATTACAATTTTCAAAGATTTACCACTTTTGATGTCTCCAGGCGGCGTGAATTTCTTAACATCATGAAATCCGTCTGCTTGTTTGCCTTCCAATGTCATAAAAAAGTTTTATAAACAGACATACAAATATTTAACATTACAGCACTTTTAACGTTTGTTATTTACTTGCTTATTCAAAAACCAGCGAACACGATGCAGGCATATCATTTGAGAGTGTTTTAGTGACAAATTTATTTTTTAATTATTTAGTATGTATACTTTATATAATATTTTTTTAAGTTTTTTAATTATTTTTTCGTTTTTTAAATAAGTACGTATTATAAGGCCCTTTTTGAGATCGTTAACTAATTTAAGAAAACACAGTATTTTGAGAGAAAATGACAATTTTAGTAAAATTAAAACGAAGCCTATATGATTTATGCTCTTATTATAATACTAGACAACTTATACTTATACTTACTCCACTTTTGACAGCCTCGTTGCTCGAGGTTCGATTCCCGGCGGTGATAAGGGGTGTGCTGAACAAAGATGACTGTATTTCGGGGTCAGAATGTTTAATAAATTTATAGAGGTATTAATTTAAGTATTTCTATGTAGCAGTATTATTCAATAACAAGCACGTAATTTGCTTATTTTCGGGTTAGATCAATTACTGTCCTTTGTCCAGGGATATTAATAGTAAGAAAACTCACATCACTAAAATAAAATATAAGATATACACATGAGGGTGCATTACCGGTAATCAATAGTAGTATAAAAGTACATAGTAATTACAACATAATGATTTTTTAACAGTTTTTATTGCTCGTAGCCCTGCCATGTTAAACCGATAAGCTTTACAACTTATAACATTATGGACCTTTAACCACGAGTCTTATATTTTTGGCTTAAAGGCATTTTTTATTATGGAAAAATAGTTTCTAATATCCGAATGTTTGTTTCTTATTAGAATATTATTTTTCACACATTTTCCGCACTGCCAACGCTGGAAATAAAAAGAATAGCCGAAATAACAAAGCCCAACGAAACTATTTCCGGGTCAGTAGATAAATTTTCAATATGGAATAGCGCAAAATGATTAAAATTGTATCACTTTTAACACAAAGATTTTTCAGGCTGGAAATGATAAAAAATCTAGCAACTACAAACATATTTGATTTTTTGGATGAAATATCTTTTTGCAAATTCTGAATTAAAATCTAATGTGCTAAATTTTGACTGTTCTGAATATTTTGCAGTCACCTCAATTTTCTCACACAAATTTCCTCTATGTTTTAGTCGTGAGAACCCTGAATCAATTTTCAGGCCTTTCTGCATTTCACAGTCAGTCCTAAGTTGACCTGCATCTTTGTTTTATGCTATCCCATATCTCATATTTTATTTGTTCTAAAAGCAGTATCTTCTTAAAGAGATAGTTTTTTTTATATCTGTTTAAACATATTTTTCACACAATGAAGATGACAATCTCACATAAGCATGCTTATTATTAAAACTTAACCTAACACATCTTTAACTAATCATGTATTCTATAGAAATGTGTAGTGTTCTAGCTGCGCCCGATGAAGGCTCAGCTACAAACCTATCTTTATTTGATTTTTATTATATAAGGCTAAAAATTTATACTCTTTTGGCTGCGTTACGAACACGCTTTACCAAAATATGCACGTCTTCCTCTTTATCACAGTATTCACAATTTGGTGAATAGTTGTACCCTTCAAAAAAGCGAACCTATTTAAGGGAATGTGTCCGGACCGCAGAATATGCGCTTTTATAATCTCTTATCTGATTAAACTACACGAGGAAAACCAAGGAATGTGAGGTGGTTTGCTTGTACCGTTTTGTGCCAGATAAATTTTGATTTGGATGTTTCATTTAAATATTCCTTTCACATTCCTCGGCATTTCTTCCATAAAACTTTGTGCCTCTCAGAGTAAGGCGGCAGCACATCAACTGGGGTGTCATTTAAAATGGCCAGTTTAGCCAATTTATCTAACTCTTCATGCCCCAAAAGATCGACATGGGCTGGAATCTGCAGTTTTAGCGGCATCTTATTTTTGTGAAATTGATTAATTTGATTTAAAATTTTATAAGCTATTGCATCAGTTATTATGCCACAAGTACTTTTTTAAAGGTATTGCAACCAACTTTTACTATCAGCGTAAACAACTTATTTATCCTCGTCTTTATCCATTGCATGTGATAATACCTTAAAATTGCAATAAGTTCATCTGACAAAAGAGATAGGTAAGCCGAGTCATCATAACCAGTATACCTAAAATTAAGCATTTCTGCTACGCAGCTTTTTTTTAAATAGCATTGGAAGGCAAAACAAGCAGACGGATTTCCTGATGGTAAGAAATTCCCATTTCCCATCCCCATACAGATGGTAAGAAAAATTGAAAAGTAAGTTAACCGGCTACCTTAACCTCCGAACCGGAACACGTCATAACGTTATGGCGGCAGGAATAGGTAAGGCGGTAGTACCAATCCGGGTGAGTCGCTGCGAAACTCTACCACCTAGTCAGATGTCACGGTGTTAGTGACGGCAAACCTATGCTCGCCTTTTACGAGCTGCCTGGCACAGGAAGGCAGATGGTCTATTCTACAAAGGAGCCCGGACCAACACGGGGGCAAACACCGGTTTAGGTCGTTACCAACTAGAATACTGTTGGTAGTGTGCTGTGTAGACTTGTCTGGATAGGGATCAACCGCCTTCCCTTAGACTCTCTCATGTTCCGGTCCAAGAGTAGATAGGCGGTAAACTTTAACAATAGCCCAAACATCTCGGTCACATGAAGGCTAAAAAAGAAGTAGTATATTTATCATCATCATTAGAAGAATTCGTCTGAACTCCATGAAGGTCAATTACATGTTTAGGTTAACATTTTTTTGACGGGTAGTTTCATCTACCCGTCGAAAAATGACACGTGTGTATAATGATATGTAAATATAAATTCTTTTAAATTTAAATTTCACATGGATTTCCGAAAGGTAACGCCTTAGGTAGTCTCAGGTTTTTTTTCAAAAAACTTAAACCCGTTTCAAACAAGAAATAGGAGATATTCCATTAAGTAACATTTCCAAAGTAAATCAGACCCGATCCAAGTATCCACGGTTCACAAACAGGATTTTAATAAAAGTTAATTTATTCAATAAAACCTTCCCCGACTGTTGGCCCCTTATTCGTAATGGACCTGGATTCATTTTGAATTCACTGGCAATTGTTGGTGAATTTATACATTCATATCTGTTGAAATATTAAAATAGTAAGAGCTCCTGGATATTCTATTGCCTGTGTTGTACTTGGATTATAATGTACATTTTCTCTTCGTCAATGCCTTTGTTCAGTTTTGATTGGTAATGTAGCTGGAAAACTTATCTGTAAGTTTTTTATGGATTAGGCGACCAGGTGCTTCACCTGTTGGAAAGTGGCCTTCGCCACCCTTGCACTGTTATGACACCAGGGGTTTCACAGTTGCGTTGCCCGTCCTTTTAAAGATGAATAAGCTCTTTCCAAAAATTAAAAACAAACATTTTCAATTTTCTACATAAAAATAACGTTGCCCTGGACTAAATATGTGCCCAACTGGAGATAGACTTGCCACCTGTCACATTGTGGAACTTGGTGTCTTTGACTAGTCGTGGGTGCCGTGGTTGTGTCTCTGCCTTCCTCTTCGAGGATATGGACGTGAAGATACTTTTTTTCTATTTAGCTATTTTCTTGAAGGATTAAATATCGATCTTAAAACATTCACGTCACATTTGTGCGCACTTTAAGTTTTATTATCATTAATCTACCGTTATGGGATCATTCAAATAGACATGAAAATAAAATTTAGGTACTCCTTGCCTATCATATAGGAGGCTTGGCGTAAAGATGTCTATATATGTGTAATGTATTTTTCATTTCAAAATAAAAAAAAGTTTTAAGAATAGACGAAAAATAGAGAAAGCAAACTGTCTCTGAATCTTTAACTTTAAGTAAAATTACAAACTGTATACTTGTGTACTTAAGACAGCCTGTTACCATTGTATTTGCTTTTTTTCCCTGTTAATATCATCCTTCCGAATTCCTTACGTTCGATTGCGAAGGAGGATTTGAACGCCTGGAAGAATTGAAGAAGCAAAGAGGAGCCGCCATGTTTAATTCAGTCGCTTCAAAATATACGCCGAGCGTGCACGCAGACTCGCGACCTCAAAGAATAAAATTTAAATTAAACTAATTCGTTGCGTGAGTTGTGCAAGAATTTGAAGAAAGAAGAAATACAGGTCAGTCGCATTCCTTTATTTCCGCATAGAATCAGCACCTGATGATAATCAGTCAACCGCTAGTCTGTTAAAAATATGGACATTTATTTTCTTAATTTCGCATACCGCTGTTCAAATGGTGTAATATCCTTCACGCAACATTTGTGGTCCTTCGAGACCTTCTTTTATGCACCACAGCCTATAAACATAAATGTTATGTCACGAGTGAATCAGTTTATACCTGCTTTATAATATATAGAGTAGATGACTGATGTTACATTTATTGAGTACTAGCTACTTTGCTGAACTTCGTTCCACCTGTTCAGTTTGTTTTAAATAAATAAATAAAAATGTTGTTTTTCCTACTTTTTTTATGATATTGGACGGCAAACAAGCAGACGGTTTTCCTGATGTTAAGAAATTCACACCGCCTAGAGACACCAGAGGTGGTAATGGTGCGTTGCCAACCTGACTATGAACTATATTTACAAAAGTCCCATTATGGGGCCAATTTTATTACATACAAAAATAAATAGTCATGTACAACAATATTTTTGTTTACACTAAAGCATATTACTTAATTATTTAAAATATTCGTTCATTAATTCATACCTATAATAAAGTTACTCGACAAAATAGCATTTATAAAATGTATAAACGTTGTCAGAGCATAAGAAACTTCAAATTACTCAAGTTTAAAGATAACAATGAGAACGGGCCGTACAAACGCCTCCGCAAGGTTTTGCTGCAATGCTTACTGATTTATTTGAAAAGTTATTTCTTTAAAACTTGCAAACTGTAAGAAAGAAACATATTCGGACGGTCGCAAACGTTCGAGGTTCAGATGTTCAAACGGGACTTAGTCGGGAGTTGGTTGGAATATAACGTGAGAAACAATTTTCTCTTACTGTATGGAGATCTGTGGTAAATTAATATTTTTTTAGCATGAGCCTGCATCTCATTGGTCGCGTTTTCAATTTTGTTTGTGTTTGTTATTACAACAAACACCATAGAGGCCAATGACAATTACAAACTGTTTTTTTAATCTATAGATTAATACGTGAAGCATAAACTTTGGACCACTTTTTACGAAAATTCCGGGGACGCAGGAGCATAAAATTTGGCATACTTATGGTTTATATGTAGGAGAAGTGCAAAATGCTAATATTTTTCGCTAACGCTAGAAGGTTTCTTAAGTTTTTGCTTCACGTATAAATATATAGATAAGCATAGCATATTGGCATGTCCTTGTAAAGTATTAGAAAAAGTTATGACCGGTCAGCCACACGAGTATTTCAGTTCAAACAAAGGTCTGACTAGTACTGCAGTCTAGTTTCTGTTATAGTCATTCCACAACGACTGCGTTTTCTTTTGTTTATTGATTAGCGTACAGGCCTTAAGCAACCAGTCATTTGCTACACATGGGTTCTATTCCAGACTTACGCCTACGCCTATCCCGTTTGTGATAACAACGGTCCCTTGTCCCTCGTGATCAATTCTAAGCATTTGTAGACCTGTAGTTGATTTTTTTTATATTATAAAAAGGCAAACAAGCAGACGGATTTCCTGGTAAGAAATTCACGCCGCCTATAGACACCAAAAGATGGTAATGGTGCGTTGCCAACCTGAGGGCCTCGGGCAAAAGTTAGTTTACCGGCTACCTTACCCTCCAACCGGAACACGTCAACAGCAGGCATTGACGTTATTGCGGCAGGAATAGGTAAGGCGGTGGTACCAATCCGGGCCAGTCGCTGCCAAACTCTACCACTTAGTCAGATGTCACGGTGTTATGCTCGCCTTTTACGAGCTGCCTGGCAAGAAAGGCAAGTGGTCTATTCTGCAAAGGAGCCCGGACCAACCCGGGGAAAAGTTAGTAGTAGTGAGTAGTTGATGATTTATTACTTTTAGACAAACTTCTGTGATGAACAGCAAATAGGCATGAAACATATTCTTAAAAATGTCAGGGTTCAA
>NJDD01003244.1:0-29091 GCA_002245505.1 Calephelis nemesis
TTTTGCACCACTTTCTCCTTACGTCCTCACCTCTCGGGACAAGAAAAAATACTTTGTTTGGTGCATTTCTATTTGTATTTTTACACATGGGCACGATACAATATTTAAAAGTCGGTTTACTATCCTGTTGCATTATGTAATTGAAGCGAATTCAAGTAAAACACGAAATATATACAAATTATGACCCACAACACTTTGCAGTTTCAACTGTTATTATAGACTTTGACGTCACGCGAGCGCGCCAAAATGACGGTCGTTTAAAATGCTGTTACGAATCTATTATTTTAAAACTGCTTTTTTTACCTGAATTCCTTTTTTTTTTGGTGCTGATTTTTTTTAACATTTATATAATGATGTAAATTACCATTTAAAAACATTTAAAAAATACATGCATATACCCTATTACACAATTACAATTACAGAGCCGTGGAGTTTGTTTTGACCTTTCTACTTCTGACTTGCAATAATAGTCTACAATAGTAATAGTGATAATAGTTTATAATAGTAATAGTGGTAACAGTTAACAATAGACACAAACTTATCGCACTTTTAAAAAAAATATTTGTAATAAATAGTGAAGCTTGTAATAAATATAAATAAGTTATTTCATTTAACCGAAAAATATACATTACTAGGTGTCTGTTCCGGCTTTGCTCGGATGGTAATTTTTTTGATAAGTCAATTTAATACTTACTTATAATATAATTATTAGTTTAAAGCTTGGCACCGACTTCAAGTCTATTAGTAGGTAAATAGCAGATATAAATAATAGGCAGTATAAAATTTTAATAAATGTAATTAATATATTTTAAGTAAATATTAAATATTTACTAATTTTTATTTTTTAGTTTTGAAGTCGGTTTTTAACGAAGTTATTTTTATATCTGAAAAATTAACCCTAAATTGAACAAGAATTTACGTAACATTTTTATTAGGATAAGATAAATATTATCCTTCACATACTATTATTTAAATTTTAACATTCTAATTAAAATGTATCCCATTTGAGATTTGAAGAAATGTTAGTACTTTTTGTTTTAATTAACGCTAACATCGCCACACAAAGTTATTTTAACATGGGCAAGTTTGACAGCTGCCATTTCAATTTTCGCGTATATCAGCTCCCAGGGAAAGTAATTACATACTGTGAGTAATAATAAAGTTCATGTCAAAGTTATTTCGTGATGATACATAATTTCGCAATTCAATATTGGAATTAATTCACAATTTACCATAACTATGAATTAGCGAATAACACAATTGCGTATTTCCCAGACAATAATGTCTAGCTTCAAGCTAAAAAGCCTGTTTATATCTAGTGGTTGCCCATTGGTTGAAATTCGACCATAATACATTTTAATATGTTTTTGATAAGAACGCCATCTTCATTAATCAAGACCAACTACTTTGTTTCCGAACTTTATGAATGTAGTTTGTGCGCCATCTTGATATTTTATCGTTATCATCAATATATTTTTGTTTGTGTGTGTCAAATGCATGGAAGTATGTGCAATGTTTTATTTTTCGGTTTAATGCGTTTTATAAGCACTATCATTGAAAAATATTAGCGTTCTGCACTTCTCCTACACATAAACTTTAGGTGTACCAAATTTCATAACAAAACATACATATTTCTATAAATTTTAAAGAAAGAAAAAATTTCGCCCGGACAGGACATAATTACCCGCGTTAACGGGTAAGAAAGGAATAAAAATTTCGCCACGGGACTTAAATACTTGGTAGTAGCTTAAATGGTTAGATTTGTCGACTTGAGACGAATTCAAATCCTGTCGGGGCAAAATTTTTTCTTTCTTTAAAATTTATGGAAATTTAACCTAAGCACAGAGCAAGTGATAAAATAAAAATACCATAAGATATATATTTTTATTTATACACACGTCAAACGATTATTCGGTATTAGTGACAGCAACGAAAATTTTTTTTTTGTTAAAGGTGTACAATTCGTAGGTATTAAAATCATGCACAGATTTAATTTTATTATTATTACATTATTTCACTCATTACATTTAATTTTTGAAACAATTTATTCACAACACTTGCACAACGTATTTTTTTATTTTTATAGTTTAGCCAACCGGTCATATAGCCGGTGGGCTAAACTATAAAAATAAAAAAATACATTATGGAAAGTACAAGTGTTGTGAATAAATTGTTTCAAGAATGGAATTCCACCAAGTACCGATGATAAGAAGTATAGAAACATTTGATTACATTATAATTTTTATCCTTTTCTGCGTGCGGAAGGTTTACTACCTACAAAGGCCCGTACTAGACTCTCACCAAGCAGGCGCAGTAGTAAAATCTAAGTAAATTAGTACTTCATAACATTGTTTTTGTAAGAGAAAATAAATAAAAAAATAAACAAATGTTTTGTTTGTTTATGACTGCCTCGTTGGTCGAGTGGCTAGTGTATACGCCTAACTACACCGACCAACCGCGAGAGTCGGTTTCGATTCCCGACGGGGGCAGGCATTTGTGTGATAAACATTTAGATGTCTGCATTTTCCGGATCTAAGTATTTATTAATTTTGTTCTAGTATCTATTTATGTGTTTCAATGTATTAGTATCGTTGACTAACACCCATAACACAAGCATATAATTTGTTTACTTTGAGATGAGATTCGATTTCTGGATCTTGTCCAGGGATATTTATTACTATTTTGTTATTTAATTTTATTGTATCTACACCTAGAACTTAATGCCTATTGTCACTCTCCACAATTCAACCTTTAGGTCAACAGAGATGTATACATACATTATATGTATAGATAAAAGCGAGATTTGTCGCCTCTATGGTCTAGTGGTCCAAATATTGGACTTTACTTCACGAGGTCCTGGGTTCGAATCCCGGGTCGGGCTACGAAAAGAAAACTGGGTTTTTCCAATTTTCTAATAAAAAAATGATGCTCGGGATTGGAGATGTGCCCAGTTGGCGATAGGCTTGCCTCCTATCACATTTTAAGACTTAGTGCCTTAGGCTAGTCGTGGGTGCCCTGGTTGTGCCTCTGCCAACCCTTAAGGGATATGAGAGGAGATTAGAGATCTTAAATAAAACAAAAAGATCTTTTAAAAATACAAAATAAAAGAAAAAAAAAACGAATCTGTTATCGAAGTATTGAATCAGAAATGAATAATCCCCGCAATAGCCACACCGACAAGCGATAAAATAAGAAATCCACAAATGACAAGCGGACCGTTTCACGAAAATGGCGTTAATTTTACCACGTCCATGATTTATTGGAGTGTAACCGGATAAAGGAAGCTTTTATTGGTGCTGGAACGATATGGTTTTATATTGATTATAGAAATGACGTGGGTTTTTCTGTAATTCCTTGGAATTAATCACCAATCATTAAATTAAATTTTCTTGTTAACGAATAACTGAAACGATTTTGTTATATAATAAATATATTTAAGGGTTTTTTCTGTTATTAACAACCGATGAAAAAGGTGTTATTTATGTATCTGTGGGAGTGTGTGTGTTTTTTTTTTAATAATATTGGAAGGCAAACAAGCAGTCTGATTTCCTGATCGTAAGAAATTTATGCCGCCTAACGACAATAAAGGTGGTAATGGTGCGTTACCAACCTGAGGCCGGGATGTTATGCCTCGAGCAAAAGTAAGTTTATAAAACTTCGTTAAACGCTATTAAAAACTCCATATAAGTATGCATATTTTTCACTTATAATTTATTATTTTATAAATAAACAAATTATAAATAAAACATTAAATTACAAGTAATACGTAAAATAGCAGGAACTTTTTTTTAAATATTAATGTGTGTTTTAATGTTAATCTTCTCCTAACAATTACTAATTATGTCAGTGTTAATTAGCTAAATCGATCCACCCATTCATGCGTGATGTAAAAGAAAAACAGAAAAGGAGATTCATTTTTATATTTAAGACTAATTAGCAATTGAGCCGACAGATGTTGTCTTAACGATGAATATTATAATGAAAAAAATACTTTTCTAAAGATTTATACTTTATCTAAAATACTTTATCTAAAGATTTATTTTAATATAAAAAAATTAGGTAGCATGGCGAATGTTGTAAATACCGCCTTAATTAGATAACAATTCAATTCAATTTATAATTTTTATTTGTAGAAGTAGGTGCAGTCATAGGTCTTAAAGATTACATTACAAAAGAACGACTACTCCTTGCCTTGTGGCGTATACAAATATTATTATTTAGTAAAAAGTACGTAAATTTTAAGAAATAAAATTTGAAATTTGCAGCAATCTACTATTCTACTACTCACGTATCTCATGTATATACGTAGACATTGTAAGTACAATGCAGAACTAGTAAAAATCCAACTAGCCGGCTCTTATTTATATTATTATACGTAAATAAATAAATGATAGATAGGTACCACAGGTGTTATAAATGTGTTGTGTTTTGTGGACGAAATGTTATTATGCCTATTAGTGTACCGGCTACTATAGCCTCGGAAGTGGAAAACTACCACTTTTATTATGGTAGCAGTCGATGCATAACACATTGCCACCAGTAGTTTTATTTTATAAACATTTAACCCTTAACTAGCTACTATGATCAGCCGGGCAGAGATACTTATAGTCTACTAGCCGCTGTAATTTTTTTAATCATAAATTGAGATGTAAGCTATCCTATCTTTCGAGTTAGATCAAACTGCACTCGGTGTGCAAATTTAATTTTAAATCGGTTAAGTAGTTTAGGAGTCCATCGCGGAGAAACAACGTGACACGTAATTTATATATATTTAGATACTACAAAGGCTATTTTCACCAACACGGAGAACAAGATGTCGAGATTTTTAAAATCTATATAACTAGAAAAATAGGCTGGTTTTCAACACATTTCAATTTTTCCGTTGAACGGAAATTCTCAGGATTCAGCTTATCCTACAAAAATACGATTAACAAATTAGTAGGTGTTACATATCCAAAGCGAAACCCAATATTTGCAGTACGATAAGAGCTTTGCTAATACGTTATAAATGGGTGACCGTATATCACGGTGAGCATCCGTGCATAGGTATTTCATATCTGCAACGCGTAGGTATTTGCTGTTATATGGTATTAGTCATAAGCAGTTACAGTGCTTTCACACTAGCGTTTAGAAAACGACGCGTTTAGAAAATCAGCATCTATCTAGAAATTATAAGATTTGTTCAAATTTCAATATGCGTAAAACAAATTTCTAGTGATATCGTTTTTAGACGATGATAGTGACACACAGAAATAAAAAATGTATTTGCACACGCATATCCCCAAGAGGTAGGCAGAGGCACAACCAAGACACCAACGACTAGCCGAAGACACGGTCCTCCTCCAAGTCCCATAATGTGATAGGTGGCAAGCCTATCGACAACCGGACACATATCCAATTCTGAGCCACATTTTTTATTAGAAAATTGGAAAAACCACAACCAACCCGGGAATCGAAACCTCATGAAATCAAATCCAACACCTTGACCAACAGATTTAACCTTAGAGGAGGATATAGACTAGTGAGCCGGCTCAATCCCGCGGAAATGCTAAATAAAAAAATAAGCGGATAAAGACGCGTTTAACAAAATGTACTTGAAGATATTCCAGAAAAACTTTTGGGACAGAGACACGTCACTACAAACTGTAGACATTTTTTCTATTAAAACTACCACTAGAAATATGATTTCAAACATTGAAAAGTGTTGCAAAATAAAAAAATAAGCGGTTAAAGTAGAGGACAAAAAAGTGTAGTTGAAGATATTCCAGAAAAACTATTGGGACAGAGACAGGTTACTAAAACTTTAGACATTTTTTTCTATTAAAACTGTTGCTAGAAATATGATTTCGACCATTGAAAAATGTTGCAAATATCCAAATAATTGAACGAAAAGCTAGTACTTTTTTTAGCCTGTGTCAGTGCAACGTGGAAGGAGTTTAAGCTCTTTGATGTGATCGAATCCAACATCATCACCTAGTTTAAACATAAGCACATGCCAGCAAAAAAAGTCACATGTAAAAGCGCTAGGGAACGGAACATTAAGACTTGTCTATTTCTTTCAATGCTTATTTCAACGTTCGCTAAAAAGCGCTCGTGCGAATGATGTCCTATAGTGTAGTTATAGTAAGTGTATATGCGTATAGTAAACAAGTAATACGACCAACTTTCAGTATTGAAAAAAGACACATGCTTGACCAAAAAAAATATTCCTCTTCGTTTGGTTTATCCTAGACAATAATAATTGTGATTACATGAAAATGACAAGTTTCTGTTTTATAAAATATATTATTTGGTATATCAAAGAAAAACAACACAAACTTTAACTGAGTAAAAAAAGAGGACATGTAAGTTCTCTATCTAGTAAGCAAGTAAAGTAATTGCTCCCTAATTTCTGAACCGATTGTAAAAATTATGTTTTATTTAAAAGAGCGCACTTTCGAGGTGTTCCCGTTACCATCAAGTTTAGATATTTTGGAATCCTAAAGAAATCGGGGAAATAGAAATAAAAAAATACAAAGAAAAAAAGAATTTGTGTACCTAGGTGACTTTAATCGAAGACGATTTTTTGTTGTTTTACTACGCTAAAATTACTCGTATTTTTGCATTCTCGTACATGTACATACATACAGTACATTTCTCAGTACCCACAAGCTCAAGACAAAAATGCTCTATTTCTAAAATTTAAAATCGTGCTTTTTCATGATATTAGAAGGTAAATAAGCTGACGGATTACTTGATGGTAAGAAATTCACGCTACCTAGAGACACCAAAGGTGGTGGACCTCCAGCATAAGTAGGTTTACCGGCTACCTTATCCTCCGAACTTGAACACGTCAACGGCAAGCACTGACGTTATGGCGACAGAAATAGATAAGGCGGTGGTACCAATCCAGGCGAGTCGCTGCGAAATTCTACCACCTTGTCAGATGTTACGGTGTTAGTGACGGTAAGCCTATGCTCGCATTTTACGAGCTGCCTGGTAGAAAGACAGATCGTCTATTCTACAAAGGAGGCCGGACCAATACGGGCTAAAATAATGAAAATGAAATAGAACGTACTAGCGGACCGGTATTTGCTTCGCTACGTACATGACCGCATGAAAGACATAACACGGCAAAACAAATAAGGTAAAAAATAATTTCAATATGACAGCATAATCCCCACCTGAAAAAAGTTTCAATTTGGCTGAAAAATAATCATGACAATGTGATCCGCCATTTGTTGAATTTATTTGTGACAAAAAATGTAATAAATTAAGAACCGCTTTAAACTTCACCTAAACCATCTACTAAATCGTCTGAACAAAGCCTAAACATTTGGTTTGGATAGGTGAGCTCATTTTTGAGTTATAAAATTACAATGAAAAGTGGCATTGACTTTATATATGTAGACTAGCTGACCCAGCAAACTTCGTATCGCTTGACATTAATGCTTCGACAGTAGCGCAGTCTGTCGGATCCGATGTGAAACATTCCAAAATCAACAACGACTTATTATTAAAAAAATAATTAAAAAAACATTTTCCAGGAGACCAAATTGTGAATCTAAACCATTCTCGAATTCCCTTGAACACGCACAAAAACTTTCATCAACATCGGTCCAGCCGTCTAGAAGGAGTTCAGTGACATACACACTCACAGAAGAATTATATATATAAGGATACAGAACCTCCACTTTCCGTTATTCGCATATTTATATACATTATATACACATATTAATTACACAAAACATGTTCAACTTTTAGACTTTAGTGTGGCTTTTGAAAATGATAACTAGATAATATTTTATCAAGGTAATGTAGAGCGCCAGTTGGCGCGGTAGCTTTCGGAGAGACGCTGAATTTTGGCACGCATATAATGGAAAATTTAAGGATCAAGTTTTGTTGTATAAACTTGTTCGCAACACAACATTTGCCTCTGTGGTTTAGCGGTCCGATGTCGAACTTGATTTCTTGAGGTCCCGGGTTCGATCCTCGGATCACGCATAAAAAAAGTTAGAAAATGTATATTTTCAATTTTCTAATAAAGATAACGTTACCCGGGATTGTATATATGCCTAGTTGGCGATAGGCTTCCCACCTATCATATTGTAGGACTTAGTGTCTTCGTCTAGTAGTGGGTGCCCTGGTTGAGCCTCAGCCTATCCCTTCGAGGATACGGGTGTGAAGACACTTTTACTTACTAGAAACTTCTTTTCAGTCCTTTTGATGAACAGAAAATTTTCTTTAAGTCCACATAATTTCTGTCACTAATAACTAAACGCACTGAAACTGCAAAAACCTCCACGTCATGATCTGATATTTATTTATTCCAAAGGTAACAAATGATAAAGAAATAGTCAAACTACATTTAGTCAAAAAAAAGTCAAAAATACATTTAGTCAAACTCTTCATGATGAAATTAAAATGGAATCATATCGGAATGATGACCTATCTTTTTTCTCTTAAAAAAAATATCTAAATTGGATGGCTACTGGCCGAGTAATCTAGTGATAAAAATATACGCAACATAACGTCATGACGTGTTCCGGTTCGGAGGGTAAAGTAGCCGGTAAACTTACTTTTTCTCGAAGCCTAACACCCCGGCCTCTGGTTGACAATGCACCATTACCTACCACCTTTGGTATCTCTAGGCGGCAGGAATTTCTTACCAACAGGAAATCCGTCTGCTTGTTTGCCTTCCAATGTCATAAAAAAATGCTGTTGAATAGAGAACCTCTTCCTTTATTGGAGTCGGGAAAAAATTGTTTTCATTGCCGATTTATTTTATTTTAAATGGAGGGAAAACAAGCAAACTAACACACGCAAGAGCCTTAACATCCAACCCTTAGGTTGGTTTCATATACTTTCAATATACTGTTCAACGTGTGCTTACACTAAGAAAATCCGTTAACTTATTTGCATTTTTGTTTATAAAGTTTTTAAAGTAAAAACTTCTTTAGTTGCGTTGTGCAATTTTTTTGGAATGGGTAAAAACTTAGTAAAAACTTCTAAACTCGTGACCCTGATCGAAAATTCGTAAGATGGCGCAGGGCACTTGCGTGAATTTCGTGATGTCATTTTTGTGTACGACAGCGCAATAAATGAATATTGTATTGAATATTGTAATAATTAAAGCAATTCGTGCAAAATTATTCCCTAACCATTCTAAAATATCAAAAATGCACAACGTTAATATTCAAGTTTTCACTTCTTAAGTGTCTAATGTTTATCTCTAATGATTCCGAGACAAATTAGTTGAAAATTATGAAGCGGGACAACTCCGTAAAAATTAAAAGGTTCGGTCACCCTTACACAAGATGCGTGCAAACTGTAACAGCTTACAAGCTTCGGCGTGGCTTTGATATCGATAAGAAGATATATATAATATTATATCTACACAACATGAGGCACCATATGGCGCGATGGTTTCCGGAGGGTTAGAAAATGCAACAACGAAATTCACAGGAAAACCTTAGCATATTTTTTTTAAATAAGGTAAAAGACAACTGTCGTTAAAGGTGTTACAGATTTTATTGTGTGTCGCTCTTTTATGGCTGTTATATAAACCAAAATAGCGCCATAATATACAAATCCACTTAAATTCCTTATGGAAAATTCCTGATGTGTGTGGCAGGTTGATTTTGGATTTGTTGCGTTCGAAATGATTTTATTTGATGATGAGCGGTACTAAACGGAATTCCGTAAATAATTCTTCATGTACAGGAGTACTATTTAAATTATACCCTTCGGCTATATTCGTCAAGTTTCGGAAATCCGATTGTATTTTAAAGATATCTGTATAGAGTTGTTATTATACAATGTCTGTATTTTGAAGATATCTATATAGAGTTGTTATTGTACAGGTCAGCCAATTGAAATATAAAAGTATAAAGAGTAAAGCCGTATCGCATAATTTAAATAGTAATAGCACAGTATTAAGAATTCTACCAGTAGTCCAACTCCTTTGTTATTGAATTCATGCCGACATTTTATATACCTACTCACGGCAAGTCAGTCAAGGGTCAGGGTTGTCAAATAATAACATTTTAAACATTTCATCTAAAAGTTTTATTTTAAAATGGCAAACAAAAAAATGTGGAGTTAATAATGAAACCGATGATGGTCTTGCTGAAGTTTCACCCACAAAATTTTCATCCACAATGGACGAAACGACATCTTTTATTTTATTATTTTTTTCACCGACGATTCATTCACTATCAAATTATTGAAGTTGTTTAGTACAGTCAGATAAAAAAGTTTTATGCTAATGAACAATATAATACCAAAAAAAACATAATACATATATATGTGACAACAGCTACATTGAATTGGCATTACTTACTTACTATTTTTAATCACAGATATAATCAATTCAAACTAAATTTTTTTTTATAATATTGGAAGTCAAACAAGCAGACGGATTTCCTGATGGTAAGAAATTCACGTCGCCTAGAGACACCAAAGGTAGTAATGGTGCGTTGCCAACCTGAGGCCGGGATGTAAGGCATCGAGCAAAAGTCAGTTTACCGGCTACCTTACCCTCCAACCGGAACACGTCAACAGCAGGCATTGACGTTATGGCGGCAGGAATAGGTAAGGCGGTGGTACCAATCCGAGCGAGTCGTTGCGAGACTTTACCACCTAGTAAGATGTCACGGTATTAGTGACGGTGAGCCTATGCTCGCCTTTTACGAGCTGCCTGACAGGAAGGCAGATGGTCTATTCTACAAAGGAGCTCGGACCAACACGGGGGGAATGTAAAATCATTCATAATGTATAATTCGCAGTATGTGATATATTTATGAATCCATTACAAAGCTTTTTTGCTTCGTACCGCACATAGGAGTGAAATAATTTTCACCATGCTATCCATAAAATATTTTGATTTGTTTTACCCACTTTAACTTTATACTAATTATTACTATTATGTGCTAAACTTCATCATACGTGTAAAAAATTTTTTTAATGAAATCTTGAGTAATTGGTGATTTTGATGTATCAATTTATATATAAAAGTTTAAAACATATACCTAAATGGATCGCTTTATTTTGTTAAAGCTTTGTATCTGACTGTATAAAAAATATTTTTAATGGTGCACGAATCGACAGTGGAAAAATAATAAAATAAAAAGGTGTCGGTTCATCCATTGTGGATGAAAAAGCAAGCCGGATGGCTTATTTACGAATAAAAACGGAACACATTCTGTAAATAAAATATACTAACACATATTTTTTAACAAATATAGAGTGCAAACCCTTGTAGATAGAGAGCGCAAACTGTATGGAGTTTGCGCTCGCCGATCCTGCCGCTCGCTTCCCCGCGTTCCCCCCAGCGTTGCTCTGTGCAAGTACATGAGTCGGCCGACTGTTAGTATTAAGACTGTGGTAATAGTAGTTTAAATAGTGTATAGGCTGTAACAGGCGTGCTAAAATTGAAAGTCGATTTATTATAAACTGTAGATATTAATCGTAATAAGCTTTAATACTAAGGATTAAAATAAAAATAAAAGTTTTATTGTGAGCCAACATTGTAAAAATTGTATAGATGTTTACATTTGGTAACTTTGTCGAAGCGCCAATAGAAAAGTTTGGATATTTTTTTAAGCTCAAGTATCAACAAAATCTTTAAGAAGGACCACTAAGAACAAATTGATACTTTTTGTACTTAAGTAAGACATATCGGTGCTACTTTTTATTAGAGACAAGCAGCAGCCTATTCTAGCTTCACACGGGTGGACGAATTTGTACTTTTTATTATATTTTAAAAATAACGAAGCCTATATTTATCAGAGATATTGTCAGCTTTCAAGGGTAAAAGATTTTTTTTAATCGGGCCAGTAATATCGGGACCTATTCAGCGCGTACATGACAAACTTACAGAAGCACCACCTAGACGGTTTAGTTGTATTTTTTAATCATCTAGGAAACTATGGAAATACCAAAAAAATTAACCCTCAGAAGTTATGTGAAAAACATAAGTAAGGCAAGATCATTCTTACTACCCGTTGTTCTACTACAAGTAGAAATTAAGAATATTTCCGTGGTAATCAGGGTTAATGATGACTTTTGATGGTAAAGAATTTTTAAATTCTTCCCATAGTTCTGGAGCATTATCCATTTGAACAACCAATAAAATCTATCTTCTATTTATATAGATCTACTAGCTGCCCCGGCGAACTTCGTTCCACCCTTTCAGTATGGGAAATAATGAAGTATTATTTTTCTCAGTTTCCCTGCAGCTTTCCCGGTTTTTCTCGTCATAAGAACCTTCTCCTGATAATAACTAACACAATAAAAAAAGAATGAGCCAAATCGGTCCAGTCGTTCGGAAGTTATGCGCTTACCAACAGTTTTAGCGATTCATTTTTATATTATAGATATGGATAAAGGACTTTTGCAACAGATGAATGAAAAAAGATGTACCTACCTTCATTTTTAGTTAGAATCCTTGTTCGTTAAAAGCACATAATAGCAAACTACTGAATCAATTTAAAACAGATTTTTAACATTAAAGTTATTCCCCGTAATATTACAACAGAGAATGAAACAAAGTCGCCTCCTCTGTCCCTATGTCCCTTTGTATGCTTAAATCTTAAAAAGCAGGCAACGGACTTTGATGCGATTTTTCGTAATAGATAAAGTGATTGAAAAGGAAGGTTTATAAGTATATTTCATAAACGTTCAAAGCCGGAGCGGGTCGCTAGTCTTGGATAAATTTCTTTAAAACTAGTACAATAGACTCAATTTCGTGCAACTCAAACTCAACCTATAATATATAGGTAGCTTAAAATAAAAAGCATTCTTCCTTGTCTTTCCACAATACAAAAAGGCTCAAAGAAAACTGGTGATGTTATATCAAACCCTTCAATAATAAATAGCGGTCATTTCGACGAGAGACCTCGATTTGCAGTAAAGATATTTCACGTTAATTTGTTTTTGGTTAAAGTGTTAAATTAGATTCTTATCTCATTCATTTCTAATGTCTTAAATGTCCAATGTCAACTAATGTATTTTAAAATTATAGCTGTAACTTGATTACCAGAAGTACCTATACTGGTTCCATTATCTGCTTGTTTTTATGACATATGACTATGATCAAGGACACGGCTCTCCTGTTAGTAAAACTACCGTAGCTGCATATCACGTGGCCTGTATGTTAGGCCTAATACAAGTCCGCTGGCTCCTTCGGAACTTAACAAGAAATTTCAAAACTCTGTGATTAAGGCGGCGAGAATAAATTAAGCTGTAATTAAAGTGGTGGATCCTTTCTAGGACATCAGTGTATAGTGCCTTTACTACCAATGCAGACCAGTGAAAAAAAAGAGTTTTAATTAAATACAGTTACATAAAACAGTTGTAAAATAAAATCAATTTACTTACGTTTCTCATGTACAAAAATGTTGCGAACACTATACCAATATAACGTTATCCCACTTCTGATATTAAAATTAAGAATGTTCAATTTTCAAGTTACCTCAAATTTAAAATCTGAATATGAATATTTCATTAAAAATTATGCAAATTGTAGCAACAACTTTATTTTTAAACGATCAGTTTTAACTTTAATGTAAAAAAATACGTGTGATTACGTTAGTATAGCCCTAATGATGGCGTAAAATCGAAATCGGTTGGTTAATTTTGTTAACTTAGAAGACGAAAATATATTAAGAGAAACAGTGCAAGTGTAGTTAATTATTACAAAATGGAGTTATATAATGACGATCACATATGCTTCAAAGCACAATATCTTATGAACTTCTAAAGCGATCAAATCAATGATAAACGTTATTATTGAAAATGTTTCTATAAAAGTAAATGTATGAGATTTCAACGTAAATGTACTTAAATGTTACTTTGATTTACTTACTTTTACTATAACATGAGGTGTAGATTTGGGCTGACTGTACTTTTCTGCTGTACTGGCTTGATGGTGAACTTTTTTATCTAAAAGTCGCATGGTAGATACCACTGCAAGTCCGACGCCCAGAAACACTAACATCAGTAATGAACACAGGCACAGTTTTGATTTGTTTGACATTACCATTGCCATTTTAATTAATCACTTTCACTGTCTCACTTCTTTTTCGCTAATCACTTCATTGTCTGTCAAAATTTTAATTTCTTAAGGGTGTACAGCTTTATTTTAAGGAACCGAAAGTCCGACATTATTGCAAATATTGAATAGTTTTAAATTCTAAAATCATCTCCCATTTTTTACGTCAAGATAATAACATTACACTAATCACAATTATTTTTTTAATTCTAAAAGTGATTTTACCTACCGATCCCATAAAACAGCTAAACGACCGCTTATTACATTTAAAAGTCAATTCAAATATACACGTTGGTCTAGTGGCTTGCTTACACGCCTAACTACATCGATCAACCGCGAGGCTCGGGTTCGGTTCCCGACGGGGGCAGGCATTTGTGTGATAAACATTTAGATGTCTGCATTTCCAGGTCTGGGTGTTTATTAAATTTGTTCTTGTATCTACGAGTATTTAAGTATTTCTATGTATTAGAACCTTTGACTCACACCCATAACACAAGCATATGATTTGCTTACTTTGGGGTTAGATTCAATTTGTGTAACTTATCCAGTTACATTTATTTATTATTATTTATTGGTAAAAATTATAAATTATTTTCACCAACCAATCAATCCCGAGCCTTGGGTTCAATTCCCGACGGGGCAAGTATTTATGTCATAATCATTTAGATATGTGCATTTTCGGATTTGGGCGTTTATTAAATTTACTCTGATATCTATTAAAGTATTTCTATGTCTTAGAATCGTTGGCTTCCACCCATAACTCAAGAAAATATTATGATTTGCTTACTTTGGGGTTAGATTCAATTTGTATAAGTTATCCAGGGATAATTATTTATTCATTAATTTGTTAAGAAGGCGGGTATATGAAACATTGGCTTAAGGCAAGTTCAGTTTCAAATTTTCCCCTTGTTGGTCTGGCTTCGCTGAGTATAATAGACCATCTGCCCTCCTGCGAGGCAGCTCGTTAGTGTCAAGCACAGGTTTGATCATAGGTTATTACCAACAAGACCACTGATGACAGAGTGCTATGTAGCAACTTGTCAGGGCAGGGATCCTCCGCCTCACCTATTAATGCCGACATAATGACTCTGTCGTGTTCAGGTCTGGAGGTTAGGGTAGTTAGTAGACTTGCACAATCGGCCTTCCATCACAGTCACAGGACAGCGACGTATCTTTAACATCTATAGTATCTGTAGACCCCGGTTATCAGAACAGTTATGAGAACACGAATCTCCTGGTGGTAGGAAAAAATCGTTCGCTGACATCACAAATAAAGAAAACTGAAAGATAAAATTTCTATTCACGGAACGATTTGGGTTGTCATTGTATAGAAATTTGAAAAGTATCACCGTTTCTCTTACAAGACACCTGACTTTAGAAGCATATGAAATATATTTCCGAGAAATTAATTTTACTTGCAGTCTATGTAATATCGGTTGTACATTTTAAACTTTTGTAGCAGAAGTGGTCAAGGTCGACTTCCCCCCACTTTTAGCTATTGAAATAACTGACTGACTAACTAAAAATGAAACTTCTTCATATGCCATTTTCAGTAGAGTAAGAAAACAAGTTTCGTTTTAAAAAACTTTAAATATACCTACTGCCTTGTGCGATCTTAAATCGTTCTTACAGCCGGGCCGCATACTAGCTGAAGTTCTTCTGTTTCAGATTTGGTTAAAAAAAGGATTTTTTTACGGAAGTAAATATTTTAAACGTTAGTAAAATCTGTTATGGATTTTTGCAAAGCATTATAATATTGCATTGCGATGAACATAATGTTTTCTTATTTATTAACATCATTTAAAATTGAATTTGCTAAATTTTTCATACTTTCTATGACCTTTTATCTCATTAAACTATATTGTATTCCAATTAGTAGTTGTTTATTTTGAGTAAATACGTATGTTTTATATAATGATTCCGCATCATGTTATCTTATAATTCTCTATACCATTGTCTATTTTGATATATTTCTTAGTAATTTTGAATAAACCCGACTAAAGTAATGACAAACTAAGTCATTATCTGGAAATTTTAGAAGTCTGTTCTTCTTTATTTATTTTTAATGAGTCAAGTATTTGAAGTTTGTCTATCAAATGGCCCTACATAGATGCGAGACATTAATTTTGATTTGGACTGATCTTTAAGTTTGTATTTGTGCTTGGTTCCTAAAGCTTGTAATGAGGATTTCTTTCAAAGTTTCAGCTTTTAGCTCGTAATCTTTAAAATGTTAAATTCTTTGGTGGCCTTCTCAACAAAAATATTTTGATGTTATTGTATTTGGTAGTGATATTTAATGCAGAATGCCTGGTAGAGAGGTATTCTCTCCATAAGTTGCTAGAGCTAAAATAACTACAGCCAATATTTATATTTTTCGAAACTGTTTTCTCGAAAAGTCAAATTGCTATAGTAATTGTAGTAGAAGTAACTGTCATCTATTTTTCATTCACAGAGCCCTCACCATGAGTTTACGACTTTTCAAGTTTACTGTACTCGCTACCGTCTCTGTAAATTATTTGTATGAAAACTTTGAACAGCGCTCTACCGGTACCTAAGAGAAACCTATTTTAGACAAAAAGTGTGATAGATTTCGACATGTAACCTACCGCACATAATCTATATCAACTCACGGTAAAGGCTCAGCTTGCTTTCCTTAGTTACATCAACGTAACGTTTAACTTTTTAGTTGTTTGCTTGAAATTTAAAAAAGAATGAAATTCTATCGTAGTATTAAATCGTTTTTGGGTTACTTTAAAAGCATTTTAAATTGACGACGAATCGTATTTAACTGGTATGTCCGAAGTAATTGAAAAAAATATATTCCAAATAGCTGTTGCCAGCGGCGTCGCCCGCGTGGTTAATAGTCCTACAGGGACATGTTTTCTGGATAAAAACTATCTTATGTGTGTGGCAAGTTTCAGAAAAATCGTGAAGAAGAAGCGTGAAGGAGCAACAAACAAACAAACTTTCTCATTTGGATTACAGTTGTCAATATTAGTTTCAAACATAAAACATATTTGATATTTTCCATGATCGGTTTAAACTTTAGACCATTGACTATAAACGTGATTCATTTTGAAATACCCCATCGTGATAAAATTTAATGGGCAGAATATTATTCGTAGTGTAGTGTTGAATTCTATATATTTAAATACTTTAAAAACTTTACTGGTACACTAACAGTAGTTGTTAATAAAAGAATAACTTAAAAAATGTATCTTAAAAGATGTTATAAAAAGGTTACGTGAGATAGGACTTTTTATTAAAGTAATCGATAATAATCCTATCGCTAAGAGGATTATCGTTCATTCTTAAATAATTTCTACATTTTAATTAAATTTCATTCGCTTTTCCCAGACCTTAGATAAGAATTATTAAATTAATACTCGTTTCCTATCATGTTTTAAAAATGTTCATCTATATATTTACAAATTAATTTTAACCGATACTGGTAATACTACCAATTTACGCGGAAAATTTAGCATAATACGACTGTTTTATTTTCAAAAGAGATAACGTACTCGATATTGCATTTGGGATCTTTTTACCCATAATATTTTTTTACAGTAATATAATTGGATTATCCTGAATACACAAACTAGAGCTCAGACTCAGAAAATATTTTAGTCCAAAATCAGATATCATATTGGCGGTCATTCTGCAATGTACAAACTAAACTTATTTTAGGTTAATGCTATATTCAAATAAAACAAAAACGAAAGAGATGAAAGATTTTAGACTTATCAGTTTACCGAGAAATAGATTAAACGTCTGAAGAAATATTATGTAAATATTAATTTGACAGCACAAAGCGTGTTTTGTCTCTTTTTATTGTTTTCGTTGAAATAAGATAGGGAAAACTTAAAATTAGTTTAGTGAGTGCACAACAAAATAACCAATAATTGTACATCAATTGCATCTTATAGTCCAGATCGATAACAATATATTTGATAATATTTTAAGAGCCAATACAAACAGATATAAAAAGACTTAGTTTCAAAACAACAAAAGGTTTTGCTATACTCACTTTACTTTTTACAAGTCTTGTTTTCTTCTGAATATATTTTTCTGTTGTACCACCTTGATATTGTTCATTTTTATCTATAAGCTCCATAGTAGATAATACTCCGACTCCAATGCCAAAGAGGATTATTATTGGAAATGAGCACAAACACATTTTCAACTTGTCTGACATTGCAACCGCCATTTTAGTAATAGGCACACTTTTACTAGTTCACATAGGTATGTTATTGTAATCACACAAATGCCTTGTTAATGTCATTGTTCATGTTTTCATATTTTGAATCATTTTAAGTAAGTGTTACTTCAATCTATAGTTTCGATAATAATTGAAATAAAATTGTAAGCAAATTTCAATTAAATGTACAACTTTCTGATTGATACGTAATTTCAACAATATTCTAGCGTCAATTCTACTTATTTGTTACGATTAGTCGTAGTTGTTAATGGTCTATTATTCTACTCTTCTTCTTTATTTTGCAATGTCCTAACTTCTTAAGTGTTTAAATGTGTCGGTAAGTTTTTATTTACCTTTAGATATTTTTTTCATTTAGCCGCTAAAACGTTTTCTGGTGATGATTAATTCAAAACATGACAGTATCTTTAACGTTTAGCGGGTTATTTGTAGTTTTTTAAATAGGTCACGAGCATTGATTTTGCTAGATTTATCTGGTACTAGTGAGAGGAATTCAGAATTAAAGGAATTGCAACGTCAACAATAGATGTCTGTATTTATAGATATGTTTATTAAGATTATACTGATATATATTCATTTAAAGTATTTTTTTGTAATTGTATCGTTGACTAACATCCATAATACAAGTGTGAGTTTACATTGAGGTTAATTTCAGTGTGTTATTAATTGACGTTATATTTATTTACAATGTTGTTACAGTTTCCAAGCTACATTTAACTTACTACTTACTACATACACGTTTGGGTTGCGAAGAACAAGTTTTTATTGAAAAGATTTTTATTTTTATGTGCGCCGCCCGGTAGGATTTTCTAAATAAAATAATTCTGAGTAATTATTTATAAATAATTTATAAATAAACGGTATCTAATTAAAACTTTCGTAGTGATTTAACATCGTAGTATCAAGATGTCGATTTAACAAGTTTTCTCAGTAAAATCGTTTGCGGTAGAGTTTTTGATGTAACGAAACATCGTAGTAACAAGATATCGATTTAACAAGGCTTCGCAGTACGGAGGTTTCGTTGAAAGGTTTTCGAAGAAACAAAATTCGATGTTACGGTTTTCGCACTCAAGTAGGTGTCCCCTTATTTGGTAATGATTATTTGTAATAAACTACGTGCATATACGTTATTCTAAAAACTTAGAGTTTTGACAAACATGACCGGTAGTACATGAATATACTTTGAACTATTTAACCATTTTCTTCTAAAACAAAGTGAAACTATTGTTATACTACTTCTTTTATCTAAGCTTCAGTACTAAATAAAATCGATGACTACCCACAGTATGCTCTAAAAATCACAAAACCTGTATCTAGATTACAGAAAAAATAACTGCGGACACTAACTCTATTAGATGGAGCTGATGAAAATCATTTTCACTACCAACTCATTTCTATTAATCGCTCTAATCTGTATAAATATAAAAGAGTGGTGCTAGTTATACTATTTATAACTCAAGAAGGGCTAAACCGATTAGGCTAAAAATTAGTAGAGAGGTAACTTAGAACCGGGAGAAGGACGTAGAATACTTTTTATCCCGGTCGATAGTAAGGAAACTGGGAAAACACCATTTTAACACAACTAACTGAACAGGCAGAACGAAGTTCGCCGGATTAGCTGCTAGTTTGAACTATTTATTGTTTTATTAGAATAATCGCCTCTGTGGTCTAGCGGTTCAGTTGTTGGATTTGACTGCATGAGGTCCCGGGTTCGAATCCCGTGTCGGGCAAAAAAAAAGAAATTTGGGTTTTTCCAATTTTCTTATAAAAAAAAATGTTGCTCGGGATTGTAAATGTGCCTGGTTGGCGATAGGCTTCCCACCTATCACATTGGGGGACTTAGTGTCTACGGCTAGTCGTGGGTGCCCTGGTTGTGCCTCTGCCTACCTCTTTGGGGATATGGGCGTGAAGATACTTATTAGAATATATTATGTATGTTTATATAGGTAATCGCTGTCTCAATAATGATTAGATTGTATAACTTCCCTCACTTTGATATTTTTGTTTACCTCTAAATCGTAAACATCTGTTATAATTACAAATATCGTTTGTGTATTACTTAGTTTTTATGTGTCTTTTAGTGTATTTATTTTTTATGTATTTTGGTGCACAATTAATAGTTATTCTATTCTATTCTATAATACGAAGGTTATCAAAATGACGTCAACAGGTAACCCACGAGGTTCAATGGAACTTATTTTAAATATTCATCAATCGTTAAGAGCTGGCATCTTTCCATTTGTTTACGTAAAACTAAATCTGACTAAACCACGTAAACAACTAGCTAGCTTTGAATGGCATTTTTGCAACATCCACTCGAAAACGTACTCCACTCCAACTGAGTTAGGTTTGAAAGTAAATTGTCCGTGAATGGGATCTGTCCATCAATCACTGTGTTGTCGATTTGTAAAGTGTCTATCTCAACGTAGCTGCATTTAGATACCTTTTAAAATCAATGCGAATTGGAATAAATTGATTCTTCCGAGATTTCAGTTTATGTTAGGTTGAAAGAATAGTTCTAGTTTGGAAGATAAAATGTTTGAACAAAATTTAAAGGGTCGCTATTTTAGGTTTCAAGCGGAAATAAAAAGAAAAATTAAGAAACTATTGGGAACGTGCACGATAATAGCGTCACCTTGTCAACGCAACTTACTACTTCAAGAGATTTGGAGGAAAGATAAGCCTATGTGTTTGAATGAAAAAAGAAAAATAGTCGAAAGCAACAAATACAAAATGAATATGCGCAATAACATTAAAGTTAAAAGTTTACGTCACCCGTACGTTTTTCCTCTTGTTGGTCCGGGCTTCTTTGCAGAATAGACCATCTGCCTTCCTACCAGGCAGCTACTAAAAGGCGAGCACAGGCTTACTGTCATTAAAACCGTGACATATGACTAGGGGGTAGAGTTTCGCAGCGACTCACCTGGATTGGTACTACCGCCGTAACTATTCCTGTGACCATAACCTCATGACGTGTTCGGGTTCGGAGAGTAAGATAGCCGGTAAACTTACTTTTGCTCGAGGTTTAACATCCCGGCCTCAGTTTGGCAACGCACCATTACAACCTTTGGTGTCTCTAGGCGGCGGAAATTTCTTATGATCAGGAAATTCTTCTGCTTGTTTGCCTTCCAATATCGTAAAAAAACGTCAAAGCAAATTTAACTGAAATTTAACTGCAATTCATGACATAATGTTAAAATTGAAAATTTTCACAACAAACTCTGACAAAACCACTGGACAGATCTCCATAAATTAGAGCTAAGAACCATCCCTATCACGTCAGCTTTCAGATAAAAATCTCACCTACAGTTAATTGTAAAGCATAACTAGAGCTCCATTAACTTAACAGAAAAATAAGAGTAATGAGATGGCCTCAAGTCAATAAATAAGTTTTACTTCAAAACTGTTAAGATTTAACATTTAAATTTTTATTACTAGTTACACACAAAAGTGACTTGCAAACTGAGTTTATTCAAACCATGTTTTGTCATTTGAAATAGAAGTTTAGAGCTTAACAAAATATAAACTAAAATTTATACTATTAAAAGATAAAGAAACAATAATACATTAAAATATAAATGTAGCATTTAGTAACAGTTACAACTTGTACGGATAAACTGTGCACTCCTCTGGAATGCGACCCCTCACCCGCCACCCTCGCGCGGCGCCCCGCAGTCGCCGCAAGCGCTTAGTACCAGTACCAATAGCATCTTTGTTACCGTTATTAAACCGATTTTTTACCAAAATAAATAAAAATGGTAAATGAATGAAAAATGAATAATGAAAATTACAAATGTCACAGCGCGAGGGGCACAGTCAATTCGTACGGGTTGTAGGTTCAGTTATCCTAAATTAAGGATTTTGTTTGCAGTAGGTAGTCCAATTTGATTACTTGAGTTTAGTAACTAACATATAAAAATTATGTTACTGTTTATCAAACCGAAATTAACAAGTATTACAAGGCTAACTACAAAAAAGTTTATCTATTATGGGCAAAGTTTAATTCCTCATAACCAAAGTTTAGTTGCCTTTGAAATAACAAAATATTTTAGTTATTTTTTGAAGTGAAAACTTCTTTAGCGGCCTTGCGCACTTTTTTTTGGAATGGGTAAAAACTTCTAAGCTCGCGTCAGAACACGTGACCTGATCGAAAATTCGTAAGACGGTGCAGGGCACTTGCGCGAATGTTCGTGTTGTCGTGTTTGTGTACGATAGCGCAATAAATGTATATAGTATTCTACCACATAAATGATAGTTCTTTCATACTGATAATTAAAGCAATTCGTGCAAAATTATTCCCTAACCATTCCAAAATATCAAAAATGCACAACATTGATATTCAAGATTTCACTGCCGGCACTCCCGGAGTGCAACCCGTGGTTTTTTTTATGTAAATTTACTCAATTATATTAAAATTTATAGTTGTATAAAAAAAGTTTCGGTAATTTACGTTTTTAAATGTAGCTTTGTAAAGGTTAATAAGTTTTCAATGTGCGCTATTGTTTTTCCTTTCCAAACAAAATGCTATTCCAAAATCAATATCACCTATAGTAAATTTATAAAACCCGTGTAAATATCGTATTGTTTTTGAAACAAAATATTGTAATGGAAATATTCAGTTAATAAAGTCGAAATAAATATAATTTCATCATTGTTAAAAGTAAATTCATACCAGAACATATCTATTTTACTTTAAAATTTAACGTTAAACGAAAACGTTTTGTCTTTTATGAAAGAAACTAGCATACTGGTTAATAGGTTATCTGGTGAAAAATACTCATCACTATCACAATATCTATTACAGGAAAAGTTAAATGCCGATGAGATGCTAGCTTCTTAAAAAAATATTAAGACATTTAAAATCTCTATGACACTTGGAAATACAATTTTGAAGAAGACTATCTTAAAGTTTGAATGAAAGTCAAAGTGTTTGACTGAATTTGATTAAATTTTCTATACTTAATGCTCCGGACGAACTTTGTTCCACCCATTCAGTTTGTATGGGAAAAATATAAATGTCGATTTTCCTAGTTTCCTCATAGTCGAACAGTATGAAAAGTACTATGTCCGTTTAATGATTCTTAGCTAGTTGTTCTTTACTTTCGTCAAAGCGTAATACTAATCTGTATTTAAAGCTTTCTAATTTTGGCCAACTTTAAAGTCCTTCGGTGATATGGGCGTGAAGAACATTATTTTACTTTTATTTTTTAGCATTTACAAGAAAAGGGAGCACATAAACAGACTAACTGTTTTCTTTAAATCCTCGTTTTGGGTTCTGTATCCCATATCCAACACATAGCAATTTCGTTTTTATGAAATCATGTAAATATTAAGTTTTGTAACAGTTTCGTAATATATATTATGTTTATATTTATTTATATATATTTAATGTAATAAGACAACAAAAAAGCACATGGCTTTTCAAATGGCAAAGAGAACCGTGATCTATTGATACCACAGATGTTTTAGGTGCGTTGCTATCCTGTGGCTGTAAGAGGCCTAATGTCTACCAACTACCCCCTAAACCGTAACAGGACAGTGTCAAACGCTATGGCGGCAGTGGAAACTCAGTGAACTTCTTCTCGAGATAATACTTGGTATTTATTTAATTGTTTAGGTAACTACTACCAGATTAAACCTTGTAGTACTTTATACTATGTTTATTATTAAAACTGTAACCGTATTATTGATAAGCACGGATTAAAGTAAAATTAAATTAAGTTGATATTATAGTATGTGGATTAAAGTATGTAGGTATAGGTGTCATATATGTATAGCATTGTAATAAATACTTTAATACCAAATTTAATACACAAGCAAACACACATACTACATATCTTCAAGCTAAATCCCTTAAGGAGTAGGCAGAGAGTATCGAGTGCCAAATCTCACGATCCTTGCAGACCTTTCTGGCTTCCTCCACATTTATTAGAATTTTAATACAAACACACCGGTTTCGGAGACTATTAACTCTGCCCTCGGATAAAACCTGGGCAGTTAAATCGTGGAATGTCAATAATTGTCAATCTAAGTCTCCCCGGATACCTACATCCATCCACATTCGCATTGTATATCTGCTTTGTCAATCTTTCATCTGTCATTCTTTCCACATGACTGAACCAGCGGAGCATTCCCTTTCGTATCGTAACACTAACATTTCCTTTCAAACCCACTCTTTATTGGATCTCACGATTACATTGTTAATAACAAATCATTAATTACTCAGTTCTATTTAAATTTATAGCTCTATAGTTTTAAATTTATACAGCACTTTAAGTTTTATCCGTAATTATAAACGCATAAATCTAAAACTTTATTGCGGTATTCGCACGATACTACCATAAACTTTAACACAGACAAAACGCAAACTAAGCTTTTCAAATCCAAACACTACTCTGGTAACAAAACAGACACAGATTAAAAATACTATTAAAGTCACAAAACGGATTTCACGTAAAATATAACACGAAAATTTGTTAACGAACTCCGGCGAAACTGTTCGCCCGCGTAGTCTCTACTAAAATCTGGTAGCATCAGCTGCTGCTCTGAAGTCGATACCTCCGGCGCCGGCTAGTCTACGAAGCTGACCTCGTTAAGGCCTACAGAGTACAGACTCCAAAGAAACTACGTCAGATTTTATTTCAAAGGTAATTTGTGAGCTGTATCTTTTATATGCCTAATTGGAGGATGATTTGACTTCGTTATCTCTCAAAAGTTTATAAAATATCTTTTTATTAGATAAGTTTTAATTGCTTTGATGCTTGTTGATACAATGCCTGGTAACTTTATTTTAAAAATAGTTGAATCTTGTTAAAAAGTTGAACTTAAAAAATAGGTGTAGACTAAAAATAGACGAAAGAACACAATTTGAGCATATTTTAAAATGAAGAAACATTATTTGGTACTATTTTAATTGTAATTTATTATTTTATAAATAGCCTACCGGTTTCAGCTAAAACAGCACCAACGGGGCTAAAACTTATTATTAAGTTTAAAATTATGAATATTTAGAAGTTTTACCAAGCGCCGACGATAAAATATCAAATACATTTCGAACAGTTTTACCTTTCTGGGTTTTTTTTCAGACTGTCATTCTGACTATCTAAATCTAATAAACCGAGTATGGAATTTGGCCGGTACTTACTTTATGTTTCGAGGAAGGTTATTGGCTGTTTTTATAATACATTACAAAATATATTTATTTTCCCTGTACTTTAATTATCCCTATGGGAGAGAAGTAAAATGATAAAACTTGACTAGATATAAATAAATAACGCGCAGTCCATTTTTTTTTTGTAAAAACAGTATTTTTATAAAGTGTAAGTTAAAATATTAACACTCGGTGTAAATCCAACGGTGCAATCATTTTTCCTAAATAGCTTGAAACTCGGAATGTGCAGAAGTAACATTTAAATTAAAAGGTATTTTTTTAAAAACAATGCTATGTTTAAGATAAGCGAACATACATACGGCTCTCCTGATGGCAAGAAATACAAACGTGGTTATAGACACCAAAGATGTGTCGCTGTTCTGATGCCGGGATGCTAGATCTAATGCGCAAATATCAGCTACCCTACCCTTCAGATCGTAAAATTCCAGTCATAATGGCGGCAGGAGCAAGGCGGTGGATCCCTGCCCGGGTAAGTTGCTGCACAGCACTCTTCCACCAGTGATAAGTGGTTAGAAAAAGCTGTCCAATCATTACCAATATTTTGTTTATAAATATTGTTCTGCAGTTTATCATGAATCTCGGATTTATCCAATTCCGGAAAATTTAAGATATCTCGGGTTCTACTTTTACATTTTTTATGAAATACAGTTTGAATTCGAAGTTAAATTCTTCAAATGTTAATAACTTATTTAAAATTTTTCCGAAAATGCTTAGATACCAACAAACAAGAATCCCAAATATTTGTTTTGAGTTCAAAAGCGTCCCTATTAAAGAATAATACCATTAAAGTACATGTAAGTACTCAAAAAGTAAGTGAATCGATATGAAATATTTCTTTTTGTGGAATACGTGCGTTAAAGAAACGTAAGAAAAATATTCTAAGGCATTTCAACATGCTCTACCTTTTTGTGGTTTGCAAATATTTTAACATTAAAAAAAATATATTGTTTAATCATCTTAATTACTACAATGTTTTATCGTAACTTTAGTTACAATATTGGGTTTCAGAAAGTAAGTAGAATGTGCTACTAGCAATAGAAGAATCGGGAAGTACTACTAAACAGCCTTCTTGCTAAATTGTATATCCTCAATGAATGATAACATTGGGTTAACGAAGAACATGGATGTTAAGTATCCAATTCTGGACATTTGATATTTAAGCATCTTCAAAGTCCGTATTTACTGAAGAGACAGATTTACACCCACATTTAGGTAAAGTTTCCACACTCCTTGATCCCACAATGTCATCACATCACGCCTAAACGGGTAGTCCAATTTTGATGTTTTTTCGTTGTGTTTGTTGTTATCAGTAAAGGTTCATGTGAAAAGGAAAACCTGGAAAATTGCAGGGAAACTAAGAAAAACAAAACTTTAAATATGCAAACTTTTAGTAGGTGTTATTGTTAAGAAATATGAATTGAAGTGTGTATGAGTATGAAGATTTCATTAAACGTGACGAAATAATATGAAATATAATTAAAAAATTTACCAGTCGGATATCAATCAAATTTATGTGTGCGATTGTACCTACGGGATAATTGTAAATGATCATCCAATATACCATATTTCCAGGATGTATTAGTCTGCGTGGACTACCTCGGAATTATCATTTCATTTCGAAAAAAGAACCGTTAAAAGCTTTTGCTATTGGACGCGTAATTACGTAAAAGACATACAGACGAATTTATACCATAATTTTATGGAAAATACCTTAATTTTTTTATGGTATTGGAAGGAGGTGCCCTAGTTTATTGTAAAAAGCCTACAACTTCAGTTTCAAGTTTTTAACTTACCGTACAACAGTTTGCTGTCTACAAGCTAGTTTGTTTTACAATACGATAAAAAAGTCCGCTCATGTTGCGCATCCAAACAACACAACTCTTTATGATACGTGATCACGTTTATTTGCAAATGTTACAACGAGAGCAAAAGGTGGTGTTAATCGAGTTAAAAAACAGGAGGTTCAAAATTTGACTATATGTTATTTTTTTGTATGTTTGTTATGTGATTACGCCGCTATCAACGAGTGGATTTTAAGTGTTCTTAATAAGGCAGGTAATGTTTCAGAAAAGATTTCATACTTTTTTAAGTTATCCTTAATAACGTGTATTCTTTATTTCGATACGACCAACTTATTTTTTTATATTATAGGCTTATTGGTTTGCTAAGATATTTTTGTTTATGTTTAAAGAAAAACAGAGGTTGTCAAGTTTAACCGATCTTAGATATATTATAGAAATTGGATGTTACACTAAATAACACTAAAAGTAAAGCCATTTTTTTTTTCAGTTTTGCTGACCTCAATTTATTCAAGTAATATAGCGTCCGTAAATTATTCAAATAAATCTACAAAAAACCGACTCCAATTTCATTAAACGTCACGAAAAAATATGAATTATAGTTAAAAAATTACCAGTCGGATCTCAATCAAATTTGTGTGTGTGATTACGGGATAATTGTTAATTTTCATCCAATATACCATATTTCCAGGATGTATCGGTCTGCGTGGACTACCTCGGAATTTTCATTTCATTTCGAAAAAAGAGACGTTAAAAGCTTTTGCTAATGGACGCGTAATCACGTAGAGACGAATTCAAGACATACAGACGAATTCATATCCTCATTTTTTGGAAAATACCTTAATTTTTTTTATGTTATTGGAAGGCAAACAAGCAGACGGATTTCCTGATGTTAAGAAATGCACGCCGCCTGGAGACATCAAAGGTGGTAATGGTGCGTTGCCGGTTTGAGGCCGGGATGTTATGCCTCGAGCAAAAGTAAGTTTACCGGCTACCTTACACTCCGAACCGGAACACGTCATGACGTTATGGCGGCAGGAATAGGTAAGGCGGTGGTACCAATCCGGGCGAGTCGCTGCTAAACTCTAGCACCTAGTCAGATGTCACGGTGTTAGTGACGGTCGTATGCTCGCCTTTTACGAGCTTCCTGGCAAGGAAGAGAGATGGTCTATTCTACAAAGGAGCCCGGACCAACACGTTTAATTAAATAGTGGCAAACCGATTTTTATCGATTTAACGCTTAAAACTTCGACGTGGCCAGCTCTACAATCCGAACGAAAAGTTTGACATCGAAAATCACAAGTTTCTAAGTTTTATCGAGTTCTTATCGATTGTTGAAAGTAGTGCCAGTGGTGCCGGTATAATGGCGTCGACAAGTCTGCAAATCTGACCTCGTTATCTCGGGTTATGCAGTAAGATAAACCTTCAATGAGATCTTTTATTTAAAATTTAGGATTTTTATTTTATCGACTGCAGAAAAATGCTAGGGAATTTTCTTGAGATAAAATTTTTCATAATCGGTATTTTGACGCCCGTATTCTTGAAGAGGCAGATGTACCTACCTACATTGTACAACGAGAGGCCAGGGAACCCTGGACTATCAAAAGATACTAAATATTAAAATGTAATAGATGACAAACGTATTGTCAATTTCCATAAATTTTAAAGAAAGAAAAGAAAGCCGACGAATGCGCTAACCATTTGTGCATTCGTCAGTTTGAGACGAAAGGTTACAAGGTCAAATGCTGTTCAGGGTTAAATTTTTTCTTTCTTTAAATTTATAGAACTTTAGCCTAATCATAGGGCAAGTGCTTAAATAAAAATATATATCGTCAATTTAATTAATTATATAAACAACTTAACCAATTCCGGG
>NJDD01003244.1:41155-75074 GCA_002245505.1 Calephelis nemesis
AAGAGGTAGGCAGAGGCACAACCAGGTCACCCACGACTATCCGAAGATACTAAGTCCCATAATGTGATAGGTGGCACCCTATCGCCAATCGGCCACGTTTCCAATCCCAACCAACATTTTTTTTAATTAGAAAATTGGAAATACCACTTTTTTTACAACCCGAGACCTCATGAAGTCAAGTGCAATACTTGGACCGCTAGACCACAGAGGCGACTACTATAAGAAATGCTCGTGTCACGGTGTGCGTGATTGAACTCCTCCGATTCTCATGAAATTTTGTGAGCATATTGAGTAGGTCTGAGAATCGGCCAACATCCATATTTTTTCATACCCCTAAGTGATGAGGGTGTCTCCCCCAATTTATTTAAATAAAATCATACTAAAATATAGCAATTACAACGTCTGCCGGGTCGGCTAGTCTAATATATAAAATTCTCATATCACGGCGAGCGTGATTGAACTCCTCCTAAACAGCTTCACCGAATTTCGTGAAACTTTGTGAGCATATTGGGAGGTCTGAGATTTTTCTTTCATTTTCTTTTCGTTGGCCGACCCGGGATTCGAACCCGAGACCTCATGCAGTCAAGTCTAACACAAGGACCGCTCGACCACAGAGGCGACTATGAGCAATAAGATGAATAAATAGATAAAGAGGATCAACATTACAATGTTCTCTACTTAAAGAGAGGCAGACACAGCGACTTTGTTTTGTACTAAGTATGTAATAATTATTAACTCGTCCGTCGGAAATCAAATCAAATTTTAAAATTTTTTATACATCAGCTAGTCGCGAATACAAAATCACGTACCGATTTAGTTTACAGCAAGATAAAAGTCAGCACTTGCTAACCCCGTTGCGAATTTGCAACACAAGAATGCAACTCGCTCACAAAGCGTTTGTCGTGTTCAGCATATTGCTAAAACGTTGTAAGCTGCAGACAATCACCGTCACATTATAGTTTAAATTTTATGGATACAACATAATTTAAACAGGAACAATCTTGTTCTTTTTAGTATTTTTTCTCACTATTATCGTATGTGGGATTTTTTAACTAAATTGCAAGAAACGGAACTGAAGAAAGAAGTCTTTTCGCCGGTGAAAATTAGTGCTGAGAATAAACTGACCAGATAAACAAAAATCACGAAAAACGCAGTATGAAATTCGACGATAACATGCAGTGTACTTTTTGTTGTGAAGCATAATGGAGAAATGTGACTCGTAACACAAAAATGTTATGGCAAATTTCTTTCAAAGTAAAGTATCATGACGCCCTCATTCCTAAAGCGGTAGACAGAGGCACAACCAGGGTACCTACGACTAGCGGAAGACACTAAATATTGTCACTATACATTAAGTCCCACAACGTAATAGGTGGCAAGTTTATCGCTAACCGGACACGTATCCAATCCCGAGCAACATTTTTTACTAGAAATTTGTAGAAACCCCTTTTTTTGCCCGACCCGGGAATAAAACGCTGGACCTCATGAAGTCAAGTCCAGCACCGTAATTTACCCGTTTTTACCCGTTTTCTATTTGAGTTCAAAGAACAAAACATGTTATATTTCCAAAGTATGTTCTTTGTTTACTTAATAACATACAAAGTTAGCGACTAAACTTGCCAGTAAATCAGATGTTTTTCTTCGAGACGGGTTATCCGAGCCAGGTGAAGTTATACAGAACTTTGTACAAGGAGGTCGCTTTTGGATATCACGTTCCTGTTTACGTTGCACTTCCAAATTGCATTAGGTTAGTTTGTTAGGTAATGTTGCTATTTTGCAACTATCTCAGACTTGTGTGTAGACTTAAATTATAGGCCATCTGCTTTCATTTGACCGCCTCGTTGGTTAAGTGGCTAGCGTATACACCTAATTACACAACCAGCCGCAAGGCTCGAGTTTGATTCCCGAAGGAGGCAGGCATTTGTGTGATGGACATTTAGATGTCTGTATTTTCCGGTACCTCTGTGGTCTAGCGGGCCGGGTGTTGGACTTGACTGCATGAGGTCTCGGGTTTGAATCCCGAATTCAGAATTTGAATTTGAAAAAAGAAAATTGGATTTTTCCAATTTTCTAATAAAAAAAATGTTGGTCGGGATTGGAAATGTGTCCGGTTGGCGATAGGCTTGCCACCTACCACATTGTGGGACTTAGTGTCTTCGGCTGGTCGTGGGTGCCCTGGTTGTGCCTCTGCCTACCTCTTCGGGGATATGGGCGTCAAGATACTTTATTTTCCGGTTCTGGGTGTTTATTAAATATATTCTGGTATCTATTTAAGTATTTCTATGTAGTAGTATCGTTGACTTACTCCCATAACACAAGCATATAATTTGCTTACTTTGAGGTTGCTGTGACAAGTTGCCCCATTGGAAAGACCACTTTCTCGTATTCCTGTATAGAGGGTGAAGTACGCTGAAATACTTACTCAAGCAAGATACCAAATACCTCAGCGTAGGGTTGATATTGCTCTATTATCACCTTTATTGTCTATAGGCGATATGTAGTTCTTTCGTTTCAGAATCCTTACCTTACGAATCCTATCCTACACTTTTCTCCTTCAGTCCTCAACTTTTCACTGTCAGCCCTTGGTGGAATTCCATTGTACACACATTTTTTTAAATGCTTTTTTTTAACAATACGATTTATTTAACACTTCATGTTACGCTTGTGGCAACCTTGGCTTGGCTTTCCAAACTGTTTAGTGCGCCATCTGTAATCTTTTATTGCTATCAGCAATATATTTGTATGTGTGTGTCAAATGCACACGTGTGCCAAATTTTATGCTCCTCCGTCCGCGCAATTTTCGTAAAAAGGGTCCAAAGTTTTGGCGTCACGTATTAATATAAAGATTAAAAGTCACCATTTATTAACAAATCAATCACATTATCAAGACAAGAAACCGGAAATTGGATCCCGTGATATATCTCAATTACTTTTTATGAAATGTCTTCCAAGTAATATAGCTTTTAACGATTTTCTATGTGAATATTTGGAAGTTCACCGTATAAAATGATTTCACGAGTTCATATTTTATCAAATCGAATTCAAAATTAGTACCAACTTATTTTTTGGGGTGAATAATACTTGATTTTTGCAGTGAGCAAACTCACGATTTTCCTATAGAAAGAGACAACCGTGGCCTGTGACACTATATATGTTATAGGTGCGCCGCTAAAATGTGTTATGTGAGAGGTAAGCAAACAAGCACACGGGTGTCCTAATGGCAAGAGACAACTACCACAAGACACCATAGATGTTAGGTGCGTAGCTATTTTGTGGCCGGGGTGCTAGGCCTAATGTGCAAGTCTAAGGCGACCCTACCCTCCGGACCGGAACACGACAGTGCTAAACGTTTTCTATAAAGTGCGGCAGCTAACTCTTCAACTCGCTGTACCGTACTCTCCCACTAGTGATCTAGTCGGTGCTATTGTTGCCAACGTTACTAAAATTTTTCTATCATGCAATTATTGTTGTAAGATATTTTAAACCCTTGTCCCAAAGCTTGGAATACATTTTTAATTTTGAAACTATCGCCATTATTGAAGGAATTGAAATGTTCACCTCTGGAGTTGAATCCATGGTAGCTCAAATGGTTAGAGCATCCTTCAGAGAAAGACAAAGGTGTTAATTCAAATCCTGTCTGAGGTGACATTTTATCTTACTTTAGAATTTTCGATTAATGTTATAATCTATTTAGGTAGCCTATGCCTACCTTTTATGAACTACCTGGTAAATGAAGAATTCCTATTCTGCATTGCTTTTAAGGAGACTCTACCTCGTAGAAAATATTAACATAAGAGCATTAAGAGGAACAAACTACTTACATAAATAACTTCTCCTTGTATCATTTTTCACATTATACGCATGAAGTTGCAGTATTTCCGTACTTATGTAAAACTTTATGCATGGAATCTAGAGCATCTGGCGATTTTGTTTATAATAAGATGGTGTAGTTTTCCAACTAGTTTAGCATTTGCACAATGTTTGATTCATTGTGAAATGGGATTTAGTTCATAAATTTATAATACTAAAAAGAGCTGGAAGTACACACTCAAACTCTATTTTAAGTTTGTATTATCCAGAGCCGGAGTTAAAGTCCTGGAGGCCTCGGGGCTAATAAGAAGTGGAGGCCCCCTGGCCATAATTTTTTTCTAAATAAAATGAAATTTTCATTTTCTTTCGAGTTGTTTGTCAATATTTAACAATAATATAATCACATTTGTAAAAAGTACTGTAGGTAAAGCTAAAACAGTAAAAAATATTTTTTTTACCTACTATTGTTTACTAGTTAATTTAGGAATTATAGAAATTTAATAATTATTAATAAAAATTTATAGGAATTAAGAGTTAGTATCTTTTTATGAAATGTTTAGTGTGCCCCGGGGCTTTCGCAACGGTTGCTCTCCCCTAAACGCGGTCTTTCTAAATCAAGACGTTTTAAGATTCGAATCAATTTAGTTATGTTAGTCATAATTTAAGTAAACTAATTTTACAAATAAATATCTCATGAGACAGATATAGATCAATTTCTTTTTAATTCAGTGCCTTAAGCGAATGCTACACATTCTACATTTTAGAAAATTGCTCATTGAGTTTGCGTAGGCGCTACCAAAACTCCCAATTCAACAGATAGATATAACAACCATTTGTATCACTTCAGTTTTTAAGTTTATGCTTTAGATGAAGTGGAAAAATTATGAAATAGAATATTGCAACTTTCTAACTTTTGTTAATCAGGCACCTCCCAGTGTAATCATCAGGTCCTTGTCATGAAATCCTCGACATCAAAAAAATGAACGTAATTTTTTTTATTAGAATCGACCCGGGGATCGAACCCGTGACCCCAAGAAGTCAAATCCAACGCCGGACTGCTAGACCACAGAGCTAGAAGTTATACATACCTAATATAATCATTAATGTTAATATTTTGTTGGTCACCTTTTTTTGCACGAATATTTTTTGTTAGTCTTTCGTGAAATAAGAATTCTATTTAGAAAATAATGTCACCTACCTTATTTATTTAAAAGTATAATATTCTTTTTGTTTTGTGAAAAAAAATTACTTTTAAATATAAGTGTAAAAATGTCGTTGTAGATTGCTTTATTCTTTGTATGTGATTCACGAAAACGATAAAATTTGGGACTGTGTATAACCTGAATAAGTAAACTCCTATTGAAACGACCTCTCCTGGAGGAGAACCTTAAAACGGCAGCAAACCCTCGAAAAATAACTAGTAAATAATAAAATACAATACATACCATTCCCCATTCCTCCATAGTTTCAATTAAGTAGGTACATCCTATATTTTAAAGGGGTAGCGTATAACAAATTGTTTAAGGGATCCCAAGGGTACGCTTTCCCCGCTATAAATTTCGTATCACATGACTTATGACTATCATATTCATTTTCATAAGGGATATTTTCACATCATCAGTTTAATGTTTTTTATCTACATTTTTGGAATTGAAGTGAGTAGATTGGTGATAAGAAATACCCGTCGTCTAGGATAGTCATAATTTATGCGTAGTAAAACTGCAAAAATCCATCTAAGATTTTAATGTTGTGTCTAAATACGCAATAAAAATGAAATACAGAAAAAATAATTAACAGACAATACCTATGTAGAAAGTCTATAAGAACCATCTCGGTCACATCAGCTTTGAAAAAAAAAAAAACGCAGCACACACACCATGTTAAGTCCGGGCTCCTTTGCAGATTAGTCCATCTGTCTTCCTGTGCCAGGCAGCTCGTAAAAGGTGAGCATAGGAGGCTTACCGTCACTAACACCGTGACTTCTGTCTAAGTGGTAGAGTCCCAGAGCGGCTCGGCCGGACTGGTACCAACGCCTTTTTTTATGTTATAGGAAGGCAAACACGCAGACGGATTTCCTGATGGCAAGAAATTCACGCCGCCTAGGGACAAAGATGGTAATGGTGCGTTGCCTACCTGAGGTCAGGATGTTAGGCCTCGAGCAAAAGTAAGTTTACCGGCTACCTTACCCTCCGAACCGGAACACGTCATGACGTTATGGCGGCAGGAATAGGTAAAGCGGTGGTAACAATCCAGGCGAGTCGCTGCGAAACTCTACCACCTAGTAAAACGCCTTACATGTTCCTGCCACCATAACGTCAGTGTTTGCCGTTGACGTGTTCCCGTTCAAATGATAAGGAAACCGGTAAACTTGCTTATGCTCAAGGCCTAATATCAAGGCCCAAGGTTGGCAATGAACCATTACCCACTTTGTTGTTTCTAAGCGGCGTGAATTTCTTACCAAAAGAAATTCCGTCTGCTTGTTTGCCTTCAAATACCATAAAAAAAAGAAAGAGGTTATAATATATTAAATAACGTCATTATGGTTACGCCTTAGTTTAGCCTTATGGTTAAAAGGCGGTTAAAACGCGAAAGTGGGTCTGTAACACAAAAGGCGTATTTACAAATGTCCAAAAAGTCTCCAGCGCTACCATGACGAATATTTGTAAAAGTTCAAAAAGTTCTCCAGCTCTACCAAAGTAAGGAAAACAGTGGAAATGGCGTTTGATAAACTCAGGCTACTCGAACAGTTATTTCAAGAATAACACAAGTATTTTACATGAATATTTATAGGCCTGATAGAGGCCGGTAGCTAAACTGCTCTTTGTGAATATTTCCGGGTCAGAAGCTAGAATCGTGAAAGGTATCTTCAAAGGATATTATTGTACTTGGGATGGTATTTTGTGGAGAAAAAATTGTTTGATGTTTGATTATATAAGTAACTAGCGACCCAACCCGGCTTTGCACGGGTATAAAATATACATATGAACCTTAATCTTTAATCATTTTATCTATTTAAAAAAACCGCATCAAAATCCGTTGCGTAATTTTAAAGATTTAAGGGACATAGGGACAGAGGAAGCGACTTTGTTTTATACTATGTAGTGACTATGTTGCCTGCGGCTTTTGATGTTTTGTCTCTAATTACTGTCTTACAATGGTCTACATTTTTTTAATTCATCTTGAAAAATTTTATATTCCCCTTGTTGATCCGTCTTATCATCATCAGTCTCTCTGACAGGCAGCTCATAACTAAGAGAGATTAAGTGATCCACCGCAGTGAAAGACCCACCGTTTTACCTATTCCTGCATCAATGATGCAGGAAGGACTCTTATGTTCCGATCCGAAGGGAAGGCCGATGGACTTGCAAATTTGACCTTCCATTCCGCCTCAGGACAAACGATGCATCTGTAACATCTATGGGGTCTATAGGCGTTGTTGTCTTTTACGATTAGGAGAGCCATGTTATTCGTTGATCTATCATACAGAATAAGCTATCTGTCACCATTGGCTGTAATGCCAAGCAATAGCGCTTAAATTTATGGAGGACTAGCTGTTGTCCACGGCGTTGCCTGCTTGGTTAATGGTCCCACGGGAACATTTTTTCGAGACAAAAATCCTCCTACGTGTTTATCAAAGTTACCTTCTATGTGTGTGCCAAATTTTATGGAAATCGGTTCAGCAGTTTTTGCGTGAAGGAGTAACAAAACAACAAACTTTTGAATTTATAATATTAGTAGGATCTATGGCTTAGTAATACAACAAATAACGCATATCTATAACACATAACATAACACGCGGCAGCGTGTCAAGCCAAGTTCAAGCAAAGATCTGGCTAGCCAGCGCCGAGTGTAATTTTACACGAACCACTTAGTGCCACTTTTGACCCTTTTATAACTCAAAATCTATTTAACGTAAATACATAAAACTACGTGTGTGTAATCATATCCATAAGGACATCAAGAATCTCAAATTTCATAAAGTTAGCTGAAACGGTTATAAAGATATGAAGGTCTAAAAGTCGTAAATTTTAGTACCTACTGACTGACTGACTGACATACCTATAGTAGCTAAACCTAACCTATTTCCAGGTGACCTGCAAGGATGAAATTTGGAATCCAGCTCGGTACTTATGTGTTAACGTAGGAAAAAATCGGAAAATAAAAAGAAGTTCAAAAATAGGGGGGGTCCCCATACAAAAAAAAAACGCAAGAAAAAAATTTAAATTAAATACCTGTCTAGTTTTCTTTACAAAAAGTAATGATATCCCACCAAAAAACATAAATGTAAAAAAGGAATGCATAGAATTTGGCACCCATTTAGATTTACATTCTTTTTGCAGCGGAGTTCACAGCCAAGCATAATTTTTGTATTGAACTTGGCTCTCCTTTTTACATTTATGTTTTTGGTGGGATAAGGGTCACAATGACCTAAAATAGGTCCCTAAAAACTATACGCTGTAAGTCCTCATTCGTCAACCTCGAGGTCATCAAGTAGCATTCAAAATATGTGCGGATCTTAAAATAAAAAGTTAAATGAAGAATATTCAGTCTGCACCCAAAAACAATGTAACTTTGACAATGCGTTATTTTATTGGATCGGCGTTACTTTTTCAAAATCCATACTAACAGAAGTAAAATGAGCCTTTATTTTTCTAATTCTGCGTAAGCAGTGTAACTGCTGTCGCAAATAGTCCTACAAAAGTCTAACTAACGAAAAAAAATAACTAAAGGTCGCCAAGTTAGGAGGTGGGAACTTTTGGTAGGATTGTCACATGCGAAGGACGTGACAATTTATACTGTTTTCCAAGCTCTTCCTTTATTCGTGTTCTGGTCGCAGTGATGGGCGATGGGAATGTTAGTTAGGCTTGTCATTTCTTTCACTTCACATTCTTTGTCATTTGAAAGACTATTTGCCACAATAGTTTCACTGCTACTAAAATAGAAGCTTATTTTACATCTGTTAACAATGTGTGTTGCATACTCTTTATGTATATAATTTTATTCTGAAATTGGTATTAAATGTCGATTAATGGAATCATTGCATCAATTCCAGAACGCTTGTCGAGTGTTGAGGTTCAAATTGACCTAATTAGTGTATGTTAATGCAGATTAATCGATAAATTGCCAGTAAATACTTAACTGTAACTATATTAGCTTATTGGCATATAATTGTATAGATCTGGTCTATAATATCCATCGTGGGCCTACTTGATCAAATTCCATTATTATGATTTATGAAATTAAATTATACATTTTCACATTAGACTTTATCGTTGTTTATTTATCGGTTTCTCTCATTAAAGTATTTTCAAGGACCTTTCGCTTCTGTTTTGTTTAATTTTTAATGAAGGACATTTGCTTTTAATCCATTATCATAAAATATAAAAGCAAGTTGTACATTTTCACGGAACACTTTATCATAATTCGGTTGATACTTTAAATACTTTCACTGAATCAAGGATATTCAGGGCCATTACGATTTTGCCATTTAAGCATTAAACTGTCATATTATAGTAACATAATTATGTATTTGTGTGTGTAATGTATCAAGTGATATTTGCAAACTTTAAACAGGCTCTATATGTTGCGAGAAAGTGTCCAAATGACTTCTATAACTACAAAATGTATTTAGATCCCGTTTGTTGCATTATCGTATAGTATTTTTAAGGCTTATGTACACGTATTACATAAAATTTGGCCAATACAATGGTATTCATGTGGATAAGTACTTAGTAGTAAAGAAAGTGAGATATTTAAATGTACTTGTAATAAGTGGATCCTTTTACAACCAAAACTAGGTAAACAACTTTGAAATCGGATATTTTTAATATGTGTAACAATTATATGCCAATAATATATATGGATATCCTACGGTATTTTCTTCTTAAAATTAATTAGTGATGAGCAAAAACAGTACCTATTAAATATACAGCCTAGATATTCTCTTGCATTTTTACAAGACCCAAAATCAGAGCAAAACTGGGCAAACATGGCGGCAACCGAGGCCAAATCTGCTGATAATTAAATAATTTTGTAATAAAGATTTCTGAATTATTCCACAAGTGCCTCAGTTAGAGTATGTGGTGCTGCAGAGTCTGGGCCAAATTTATCTGACCTTACGTTTATCGGCCCTTATAATATCACTGCTTTGTCATCTTCCAATTTTGAACTACGATTGTTGATAAACTTACACAGGCTAATTAAAATCCCAGATCTCAGAACTGTTAACATATGGACAAGTTTTGCTCATTACTAAAATAAATACTTAAAGGCCTTAAGGCCTTAAATAACAAAAAAGCTTAAGGCTTTCACAAAAATATATAAATATACAGTACTCACGTGAAAAGCACCTCTGATCAAAGGTCCAGCTTGTCCAACATAAAGAGTTGATGCAGAATCAAAGACAAGTTCCATGGGATTTCTCTTCACCAACACAGTATCGAATTCATGACAATTTAAAAACAGAGTAACATTATCAGATGTTACTTTTAAAGCAAACCTACTCCATTTCTTCGCAAAGGAAGGTACAACAAATGATGCTATAGTTTGCGATAAAGTATAAATATTAGCATCAGTATACAGAAGGGATATATTCGTTAATCCAGGACCAGAAGGTATTAACTGAAGACCTAATTGTACGACTGTTTCTAGTGGGTTTACTACGGAAAAGAGAAATCCACCATCTTTGTTTGCTGGTCGCACTGTTGCGGTGATAGAGAATTCAGAGTATAGTTTTTCAGGCATGAAGAGTCTGTAGGGGGATTTTATGTCTGATCCAGGTTTCAGGCCGTAAGCAGGAAAACCATCGAGTCCTTCGTCAAAATACTGAGTCTTCGGATTGCTAAATGGTACTCCGATGGCGTGAAGGAGATCATATTCAGGAACATCTAGAAACAAATAATAAAATAGATATAGAAGTCGTTTTACACATACAACTTATTACTCAAGAACGGCTGAACCGATTAAGCTGAAAATTAATAGAAAGGTAGCTTAGAACTAGGAAATTGACATAGAATACTGTTTATCCCGATCAACTATAAGAAAACTCAGAAAATCAATATTTGAATGTTTCCTTTACAAACTAAACATTTGGAACGAAATTCGCCGGACCTAATATGTAGCATTAATCTAGTCAAAAAGCTAGTCTCGCTTTGCATGATTCTGTGTTTATCCCAACGTTATTGTATGGAAGCGAGAGTTGGGTATGTCAGAAAGATCATGAAAGTAGGATAAATGCGGTCGAAATGAGAGCACTACGGAAAATCTGTAGTGTAACTCACGCTGACCGCATTAATAACAGTGAGATCTATAAAAGAATGGGTTTGAAAGAAAGTGTTGGTGTTAAAATGCGAAAGGGCATGCTCTGCTGGTTCGGTCATGTGGAAAGAATGACAGATTAAAGACCCGAGGGTGGTGTCAAGAGTCTCCGAAACCGGCGTGTTTGTATGAAAAGTGTAATGAATGTGAAGGAAGCCAGACAGGTTTGTCAGGATCGTGAGGTCTGGCACTCGATACTCTCTGCCTACTCGTAAGGGACTTGGCATGAAGATATATATGTATGTATGTATGTAATATTCCGTGTTTTTTTACAGTGCTACTGCTTGAGCTTAAGCGTATCTTTGCTTGTCTTAATACTAACACAGTGACCAAATTAATAGTAAACTGTAACTCGGATTGGCACCAACACCTTACCTATTCCTGATGCCTTAATACCATTGCTAGCTTTGTCATATTCCGGTTAAACAGGAAAGCCAGCTTGTAAGCTAATCTTGCAGTTTAACATCTCAAGTCTTAAAGCAAATCGTAAGTGTTAAAATGATTATATATTCTTATGATTTTTGACATGAGTACTCTTTTAATGTTTCACTTAGTATATTGTTAATCATCTCAATTAACAATGTTATCTTAGACAAAATAAAACTTAATTAAGTAAGCCCTGAAGATGGTGTAAAAAAAACCAGTTGGCTAATTTTGTTATTTTAGACGATTAAAAATACAAAATAACCAGTGGGCTTGCCCGCTATTTTATCACATGATAAACAGATTAAAAAGTTTTTATTAATACATTTTTTGTATGATAATGGAAGGCAAACAAGCAGACGGATTTCCTGATGGTAAGAAATTTACACAGCCTAGAGACACCAAAGGTGGTAATGGTGCGATGCCAACATGAGGCCGGGATGCTAGACCTCGAGCAAAAGTAAGTATACCAGCTCCCATACCCTACAAACACGAACACGTCAACGGTAAGCATTGGACGTTATGGCGGCAGGAATAGGTATGGCGGTGGTACCAATCCCGACGAGTCGCTATGAAACTTTACCATCTAGTAGGATGTCACTGTGCTAGTGACGGTAAGCATGTGCTCGTATTTTACGAGTACCTGGCAGGAAGGCCGATGGTCGATTCTGCAAAGGAGCCCGGACTAACGCGGGGGAAAATTGTGACATTTTAAAACAACTGTTAAAAAAAGGGTAATACTATGTTAAAGTGAGGAAATCATATTTCTACCCTTCATACTAATATGATAGTAAAATTATTTCTTTACCGTCACACCAGTGTGACAAGGCTGTGTGAAGGTTAGTAGGGCGCGGACTAGTATTTTATATATTTTAGAGTTACAAACATTTGAAAATCACTTAGAAACTAATAATGCACTTGCATTCAAAATATCATCAAATATTTACACACCCGTATACAAAGTTTGCTTGCAAAATAAAATAATTTGAAACTGGAGACAATTAACAGTTGCCCTTGCAGAACAAATAGCACTGAGTGATAGCGGATCAGGGGGATGAAATGCGGGTCGGTGCAACTGTTTTTTACAGTTTTAATGCGCTTAATTAACAAATTATAGTAGTACTTTTTTAATTATGCATTTCGGCTATATTCGTCAAGCTTCGGAAATCCGAATGTATTTTAAAGATATCTATATAGAGTTTTTGTTACACATAATTAATCATTTCGCTTAAATTGAGATTAGGTCAGCCAATTTAAAAATAAAAGTATAAAGTGTAAAAACAGTAAAAAGTGTGAAGTCGAAGTGCATAATTTAAATAGTAGTAGGTACTATAATATGTTATTATTTAAGCTCGTTAAAACTGCAAAAACGGACTTCGACTAGTCTAGTAATCAATCGCGTCTGTGGTCTAGCGCTCCGGCGTCGGACTAGACTTTTCCCTTCCCGGGTTCGTTAAGCAGTTTGGGCAGCAAAATAAACTTGAGAATGGGTATCTTTTATTTTGTAATTAAATTAAAATTGCTTGTGATTGGATAAGAGCCCGGTTGGCGTTAGGCTTGCCACCTATCACATTGTGAGATTCAGTGTCTCCGGGTAATACAAGTCGCCTCATTGGTCCAGTGGTCCGGCGTAGGACTTGACTTCTTGAGGTACCAGATTCGATCCCTAGGTCGGAAAACAAAAAGCATTGAAAATAAGTATTTTCAGTTGTCTATTAAAAATAACGTTGCTCGGGATTGAATAATATGTGCCCGGTTGGCGATACACTTGTCACCTATCACATTGTGGGACTTACGGCCTTCGGCTAGTCGTGGGTGCACTAATTATGCCTCTGCCTACCTCTTAAGGGATGTGGGCGTGAAGAAATCTTTACAATACAAGTTGTTTACATTCCCACACAAAACATAAATGTGTAATATAACATTTATTTTCCTTACCCTCAGAGATATTTTTAACGATACTTTTTCAACAAACAAACCAGATGCGGCGGGTGGACGATATAACGTCGTATTATGTGCCCCACACAAAACTACCGGCATGTGGACTTTTATAACATAAATATTTGAAGCAAACAAAATATAAGTTCATTGTTCTCTATCATCATCATCGTCCTAGAGTTTTTCAGTTGTTCCCCACGTTTTGGCTTTTCAACTTAGAATATGAAACAGTATGAAAACTACCTACAAAATATGTTATATAAGGGGCACACTCACGCAAACATGTCTATCGACGAGGCCCCTAAGCAGTTTTCGCAGTGCTTCAGATACGAGTGGTCACGTTGCTTTTTATATTCGCGATCTTTTTTAAAAAGTTACAAGCATATTCGTATTTTGTTGGGATTAATAGACACAATGAAATAACTTACTTATATAATATTAGGTATTATTTAACTAGTTTCTATACTTCTTATCGTCAGTGCTTGGTGGAATTCCATTCTTGATACAATTTTTTCACAAACACTTGTACTTTCCACAATATATTTTTATTTTTATAGGTTAGCCAACCGGTTTCGCTATACAATCATAGGTGATGATTGTAATACTAAACTAAATATATATAAATACTTAATACTAAATTGTAATACTTGTTTTAAACTAATAATTATACAATAAGTAAGTATTAAATCGGATTGGAACCGACTTCAAACCTACTTATTAGCAAATAGCACGTCATATAATAAAAGGTAGTAATAATATAAATAACATTAAATTTTTATTATTATTTTTTTTTATGAGGAAGGCAAACAAGCAGACGGATTTCCTGATGGTAAGAAATTCACGCAACTTAGAGACACCAAAGGTGATAATGGTGCGTTCCCAACCTAAGGTCGGGATGTTAGGCCTCGAGCAAAAGTAAGGTTACCGGCTACCTTACCCTCCGAACCTGAACACGTCATGACGTTATGGCGGCAGGAATAGGTAAGGCGGTGGTACCAATCCGGGCGAGTCGCTGCCAAATTCTACCACCTAGTAACTTAGTTTAGTTTATAGTTTTGAAGTCGGTTTTAATTGACGCAGTTATTTTATTTAATTCTTTTTAGTTAATTGCTGATATGATTAAATTTAATGAAAGTAAACATCGAGATAGGTGAAAGTAGATAAAAATTGCTAAAAAGATAAAAAATAATGGGCCTACCTGAATCAACTTTTTATGGGACCAATTCGAAACTATTCCGCATCAAACAAAAAAGAATTACGTAAATCGGTTCAGAAACCACGGAGAAATACATACATAAAAAAAAATATGGCTAAATTGAGAACCTTCTCGTTGTTTTTGAACTCGGTTAAAGAATAGAGCTTAAGTTCCCATATTTGTACAGTGCCAGGGTCTACTTTTTCAGTTTTACTTTTCCACTTCCCACTATTTCCGGCGTTCCTAATCCTAAAGCCTTCGTTATAATGTATCTTTATCTTATCTGTTTACTTGTGTTTGATTCAGATCTATTTAGAGTATATTAGTAGTAATACATGGTTTTTGAAACTAGGAAAAATTTAGAGGATGAATGGATGAAGAGGATGGTTGGCATAAATCAATGGTCAACCGTTCATTTATCCGATCTCGAGAACCGTTATTATTTAAAAAATGTAAAAATATTTTGAGTTGGGAATAAACCCGAGACCTCATGTAGTTAACTCCGACACTAGAGCATTAGACCACAGGTAACTTTTAAGTACAAATAGTCAGAAAATAAGGAACTCAAAACTCACCGTTTGGATATTTTGACCCGAACATACCATCACTGGCTGAACATATTGTACTAAAAAGTACAGTCGTCAGCCAAATGTACCTGCAACAAAAAAGTGAAGTATTTATTTGCAATTGAAGATATTTTTCGTAACATGAGTTATCCTTTTGGAGTAGGCCACTCATGTTCCAATAAATTATTTGTAAAATTACTGTAATCAACTATTCTTGTACTTCTTTATAAGTAAAAAAAAAACTATTTGACTTGTTAATTTCTGTTTCGCATTCGTAATATGTTCTTTGTGTATTTACTTAGTGTACCCTAAAGTCAAAATAATAATATCACTGGACAAGGTACACAAAATGAATCTAACCCCATCTCAAGCAAATTATATGCTTGTGTCATGGGTGTTAGTCAACGATTCTAATATACAGAAATACATAAATAGATACCATAAACAAATTGAAAAACAACCAGACTTGGAAAAGCAGACATCTAAGTGTTAACCACACATGCACAATGCCTGCCCCTGTTGGGAATCGAAGCCGAACCTCGCGGTTGGTCGTTGTGGTTAGGTGTATAAGCTTGCCACTCAACCAACGAGGTGGTATGTATTATACATGTAAACTTTCGTCTGCAATTACTCATATTCTAAGAGACCGCAGTTTAATCCGTTTCGTAGTTTTAAAGATCTTAGCATAAATAAGGACTGATAGCGAAAAGCGACTTTGTTTTAACTCCCGACGCAAAAAGAGGGGTGTTATAAGCTTGACGTGTCTGTTTGTCTATGTTTCTGTCTGTCTGTGGTGTCACAACTTCCGAACGGATGCAGTGATTTCAATTTAGTTTTTTTTTTAATTAAAGGTAACTTATGTGCTAGGTGTTTTAGACATGTTTGATGATAAACGGTTGAGCCGTTTAGAAGTTGTGGGGGGTGACAGTAGGGAGATTAACCAAATGTCAGCATTTTTTTTCCTTTTTAAAGAGAAATTAAGTTCTTGTGTCAGGGGTTTTTTCAATTTTTAATTTAATTTTATATTATATACTGTGAAGTGATTGTCAGTATTGCAAAAACCACGACACTACATTTATTTTTTGTAAAATGAAATAAAATTATTTTTTTTTCTGAATTTGTTTTTATTTTTTTATTTTTATGACATTGGAAGTCATATAAGCAGACGGATTTCCTGATGGTACTCACGCCGCCTATAGACACCGAAGGTGGTAACGATGCGTAGCCAATCTGAGGCCAGGATGTTATTTGAATATATATCGAGCTAGCTGCTGCGCCGAACTTCGTTCCACCCGTTCAGTTTGTAAGGAAAAAAATAAATGTTGTTATTAATAGTTTTCTCAGTTTATCAATAAATAGTGAAACTATTTCAGACATATTCAGAGTTGTAAAACTAACACAACTATGTAATAATTGGCCGTCGGACTTGTTTTTGTGAAGTTTGTATAAAATCGGTCGAGTGGTTCTTCATTTATCACGTTTTTTGTAACAAATGAATCCAATAATTGGTGCATTATTTTGTTAATGATACCCATTTTCAGACAAATTGAAAATGTTCATGTGTTTTTCTTTTTTGGTTTTGTTGTGTTTAAAACTAATTAAGTTTTAAAATAGTTAGCCATCTATAAAATATTTTTTGGTTTGAATAAATGAATTTGATGTTCCAATATATTTTTATACTTTAGTTTATACGTGGCGAAGCACGTACCGGGCCGCTAGTTTTATATACTCGTATTTATTAGTGGGTGACTGGAAGAATTCTATTCTTAACACAGTTTGCAGCTAACACTTCAACACTTTGGCTTTGGCTAAATTAGAAAAATAAGTAGTAGAAAGTACAACTAAGACATACTACAGTTACAGATTGTCTGCTTGGTTGTCTCTGTGGTCTAGTGATCCGGTGTTGGTCATAGTACAACTAACTTTTGCTCAAGATTGGCAACGCACTGTTACCACCTTTGGTGTCTCTAGGCGGCGTGAATTTCTTACCATCAGGAAATCCGTCTGCTTGTGTGCCTTCCAATATCATAAGAAAATGGTTTCGGTGTCGATTAGTCATCTCTCGGGTTCTCGTGTGGGTCAGCCAACATAATTTTTGTTTTAATTTTCCAATACAAACAACTTTGCCCGGGATTGGATAAGTCGCCTATTGGCAGTAGATATCACATTGTGGGACATAGTACAATAGCGCTTAAATTTTGCGTTTTATGTCAATTTTCAGTACGTCTGGGGTCAAATACTCTGCTCTAAGACGCATGCGTTTTCTTGTCTACATCTATATAACGGTATTCACAATTTTAGATATAGCTCAACAATCGATTATTAAATGTAATAAGTCACATAGTGCAACTTAGTGTCTTCTGATAGTCGTGGGTGCCCTGGTTGTTATCTGCCAACCTATTTGGGGATATGGATTTGAAGGTACTTACTTTTTACCTGCTTATATGTATGTAGAAGACGTTTTTTACACATTTTAAAGTTTTAATGCATTTTTTATGATACTGGAAGGCAAACAAGCAGATGGATTTCCTGATGGTAAGAAATTCACGCCGCCTATAGACACCGAAGGTGGTAATGGTGCGTTGCCAACCTGAAGCCAGAATGTTAGGCCTCGAGCAAATGTAACTTTACCGGCTACCTTACACTCCGAACCGGAACGCGCCATGACGTTATGGCGGTAGGAATAGGTAAGGCGGTGGTACCAATTAATATTATTGTTATAATTTTATGATTTGATTTAATGTTTGAACATATTTAAAATGTGAATAGGTTTAACCTTAGCTACCATAAATTACAACCTATCTAACAAACCATGTATGTAGAAAACTATAAACTACTAGCTGTTCCCGCGAACTTCGTTCCGCCCATTCAGTTTGTATGGGAAAAAATAAAATGTTGTTTTTCCCAGTTTTCTCACAATTTACCAGAATAAAAAGTATCCTATGTCCTTCTCCCGGTTCTAAGCTACCTCCCCACCAATTTGCAGCCTAATCGATTCAGCCGTTCTTGAGTTATAAATAGTGAAACTAACACCACATTCTTATATATATAGACTTATTTACTCAATGTACAGTACTGCCAAAATAAACCTTTACAACTACATAAACAAAAGCTTTAAACCACCTTTTGTAGATTAAAAAGAAAATTGATGAGATTAAACAAAAGCGTTTCACTGGAGTTCAAAAAGTGCCAAAAACAGTTAGCAAGTATTGAACTCCAATTAGTTTCTTTTATTCCGTTACAGGGATCGAAGTGTCGATTTGTAATTCAGATTGATGGGGACGTTGCAAGAAGAGGGATTTAATTGATACGAATTCATGAATATTTTATTGAACAAGAGGCTGCCTTAAATGAGTTCATTACTGTTATTGGGACTTTTTACTTTTTTGTTGTTTCACCTAATTTTAATAAAGGCATTGACATTTATTATTTTTTATTAAATTCTTTTTCAAAATGTTATAAACATGAAACTGACAAGCTTATATCATACAGATATTTCTTACAACTAACAGGGAATAAAAAGGGATTTTAGAACAAATGCGAGCAAGTGTGCATGATCACTAACAAAATGCCAACCAAACAATGTCCAATTTCTAGATATAGATAAGTTAGTGTTTATTCTCTTAGTACCGATGTTAGTTTAGGAAACAAATAAGCTTGCTATTACACAAATACGAACGAAATTAAAATATAAAGTATTTTCACGCCCATATCCCCGAAGAGTAAGGCAGATTCACAACTAGGGTACCCACGATTAGCCGAAGACACCGAGTCCCACAATGTGATAGGTGGTAAGCCTATCGCCAACCGGGCACACATCCAATCCCAGGCAACTTTATTTTTTATTAGAAAATTTAAAATATACATTATTTAGTTTACTTTATTGCCCGACACGGGGGTCGAATCCGGGCTTTTTCGAGAGAATCAAGTTTGACTCCGGGCCGTTAGACCTCCGAGGCGCCTCAATTTGAGCTCTTAGAAAACCTTCATGTAGTTTTAAACCACAAGCACCTTAATCAAAAGTTGTTTTAGGCAACGTTTGTTTTCTGTTGGTCCGGGCTTTTTTGCGGAATATACCATCTGCCTTTCTGCCAGGCATCTCATAAAAGGCGAACATAGGTTTAACGTCACTAGCACCGTTACATCTGACTAGGTGGTAGAATTTCGCAACAACTCGCTCGGATTGGTACCACCGCCTTACCGTTCCCTGCTGCCCTTACGTCATTAAGTATTCCGGTTCGGAGGGTAAGGTAGCCCGTAAACTTAGTTTTGCTCCAGGCCTAACATCCCGGTTTCAGGTTGGCAAAGCACCATTACCACATTTGGTGTCTCTAGGCGGCATAAATTTATTACCATCAGGAAATCCGTCTGCGTGTTTGCCTTCTAATATCTTAAGAAAAGTTTAAATTGTTGTGATTTAAGAACTTTTTGGAGCGACGAGGCCACATAATATGTCATACTTAAATCATCATAAAATTGGAAGCTAAGTGGTATGTTTTAATTTATTAGAAAATATAAATATTTATGCAAAAAACATGTTATTTTTTCAGAAAATTACACTAAATTAAAGATAAATATAGTCCTAATTACAAAATAATTTATGTGTTGGAGGAACAAGGGCACAAGTGCACCCCTCTCTTGTAAAAAATAACAATAAATAAAAAACTTAACGTATTTCATACTTGTAAACAACATGCTTAAAAATAATATAGTAAACTAGCTGACCCAGCAAACTTCGTATCGCTTGACATTAATCCTTCAACAGTAGCGCAGTCTGTCGGATGCGACCTGAAACACTCCGAAACTCGACCATCCTTCCAAAATCAACAACTACTTATTATTAAAAAAATAATTAAAAAAACATTTTCACGGAGACCAAATTGTGAATCTAAACCATTCTCAAACTCCCTAGAACACATACAAAAAGTTTCATCGACATCGGTCCAGTCGTCTAGAAGGAATTCAGTGACATACACACTCACAGAAGAATTATATATATAAAAGATAATTTAAGTCATACAAAATAAAACAACTTGAGAGCAATATCTAAAGCTCTCCCGTAAAATTGCAAAAACAGCAGTTCGGCCCTTGTACCAACGAAGGTGCGATTATTAATACTGTAGTTATCTTGTAATGAAATGTTTAACCTATGTTCACCTTATATGAGCTGCCAGGGAGCATGGTATATTCTACTGAGGGAGCCCTTGCTAACACAGAGAAACCCATCTGCTTATTTCTATTTAACTCAATAAAACAAAACTTAGAGGAAAAACCTTTATATTCATTTGTTTCATCATTGTCACTCTTAAACTATCTTAAGGCTACATTACACATGTGCGGCTTTACTTTCAAACGACAAAACATGTGATTTTCACAAATGATACAACAGATATACGAATAAGATATGTAACTCCAACAATTATTGAACAATCTGGAAATACGCTTTGCGATTATCCATGCTCAAAACATATCTGCCTATTTCTACATGGGCAACTTGGCATTATTCTTCTCGTTACTTTCTTTGTATTATAACTCTTCCAGTAACTTTTTATTATAGCTAGAATGATGTTAACTAGAATATCGATAAAAACTATCTAAAACATAACTTCAAGATAAAAAAAAACAGCGAACAAGCACTTTTCATGGGAACATAATACCGCCACCTATAAACACCACAGATGTCCGCCTACTGGCATCTTTGTCAAAATGTTAAGTTAAGTTTAGTTCACTTTTTTCTTATCCACAACGCTAATGCCGTAGAAGCAGGCCGTATTTCCTACTACAAAATCATTGATGCATAAATGTTCACTTCTTATTAAATATCACAGCCACTGAACCCCATCTTTCATCTCGCAAATAATAGGAGCAAAGATGTTTGTGAACATTCTACAATTAATTATTGCCGGAATTCCACTTTCATCTCAAAATGGTCAGAATTAATTATAAGGCGGAAACAAAAGTCATGACTACCGATTCATCACATGGATCCGTTGAAGGAGGTTTGACAGCGGCCATTTCGTCTTAGAATCTTATACATGTGTACGGGCAGCCCCAAAAGTCCATGCAGAGTTTATCATACATAGAAAGCTGCGCAACGCCTTAAGTAAATAAGTTAGAAATTAGTGAGTTTTGCATTTTGCATTTTCAATATTTAAAAATGAATCCATTCATGAAAAAAATTATTCAATGATTTTTTGCAGTTAATGAGTTCTTGCAATAAGCTGACGATATAAATGATTTTAGCGCAATAAAACTGCAAAAAAACCGGCTCCTATAACTTTATTGCGTGTCACGGTTTGATAATTATTTTTTCGAGAGAGAATGATTCTGAAATATTTCCACTGAAATTTTATGAAGTTGTGTTTTTGCGTTATTTTTTACAATCTTCAATGGTGTTCACTAACATTCATGAAAATTTGTACATAACTAGCCGACCGGGCGTACTTCGTATCGTTTTAGAATACAAACAATTTAAATAAGGGAAAAATTATAGTAACCTTTTTTTGTTTTCCTTGCAATTTTCCCGATCTTTATCTTTCATCCTACACAACAAAAAACTAATTAGCAAAATTAGTCCTTCCTTCCTTCTTTTTACATCATTTTTATATATTTAGATTAATTAAAAAAATATTGATCGCATCATGACCACTATTGGCGATACAAAACAGAAACGGAATCACCTCAAAACCATGACCTATTATTCTAATACTAAAACATCAAAACCGGTTTGTTATGAGCCGAGTAATCACGAAACAAAAAAAAAACATACAGTCGAATTAAAAACCTTTTTTGGAGTCTTTGAAAAATATGTAAAAATCAGAAATTGTACGTAATACGTATCAGACTTAGTTTAGATAATATGAATTGGAACATCTATAAGCTTACATGTGTTCGAAAATGTACTCGTACATATTGAGATAAGTATATTACTCCTATTGGGTTTTACTACTAATTATCTATACTAGACGAAATAACCTGACATGTTAGATTTGTTTTGAGACTCACCAGAACCTGGCCGTCAATAGCTTTCAAATACTTACCCTAGTTATTTTGTCAAATTTCACGTCAATACATGGAATATCAACGGTTGAAACTTCTGAAGCTTTTGACATAACACTCATTGAAATTATGCCTGGTGAAGCAAGAAAACAAACAGACTGTTTTCTAAATATTGCGATGGAGATATACTATGAACGAATTCAGGGCCATACTTTAAAGCTGAAAAAGTTACCTCTTAAATAGGCTTCTTGAATGTTGCCTGAGTTAGGTTGCGTTATCACAAACATTTTAAAAGTCCAGAATGCTTTTAAAAATCCCTACATTCATTCGAACCGCCTCTAAAATGAATAATCCTAAAATTTTAAATAACCCCGGATAAAACCTATATGTCATGCAATTAAGAACCGTCTCAATCTCGTCAGCTTTCAAGTAAAAATCTGCATCAAAATGGCACAACCGCTCCAAACTTATGATGCCATAGACACACTAACATATATAAGCAATTCACAAAGATACATAGAGATATAAACAGATATACAGACACGTTAAATTAACGTCCGTCTGTTTCGGACGGCGGTTTTATATACGTATGTAAGTCAGACAGTTTGGTCAGGATCGTGAGGTTTGGCACTCGATACTCTCTGCCTACCCAGTAAGGGACTTGGCGTGAAGATATGCATGTATGTGTAAGAAAAGAAAGAAAATATATTTTTTTGCGGAATATGTGTGTTAAGGTTGTTACAAAATTATTTAAGCTTTCCAACATATTCTACTACATTGTGGGGGTGCAAATATTGAAATATTTTTAAAAACTGATTATTTAGTTACATGTATACACAATGTTTAAATATTCATTTAACAAATAGTTTTATTCTTATTACAATTTGAATTATAACTTACAAACAATTTTAAAATGTTAATAATTTTAACCCTGTCTACCGTAAACTACCACTTGTACTTTATTTTTATTTATAGGTTGTATTTAAACCTATTGTGTTATGGTACCTTCTTGCTACTGCATTTTATTATTCGGTATTCAGTATGAAAGATTCTATACCTACATAAAAATGAAAATTTCGAGATTTAGTAATTCGTCATAGCTTTCGAAGTTTCCTATGCTTAAATGCGTAATAACTCAAAAAGCGCTAATCCGATTTCCGTTAGCTTTAAGCTTAGGCGTACTCTATCTAATAAAAAGTATGATCAAAATCCGACTTCTCTGTAGAAAGTTGTATGTGATTGAATACAAGATATAAATATAATTTAAATAAATTTAAAATCGCGGGCGTTGGAATAGTTATATACATAGCCAAACATTATAAAACTAAATCTGTAAATAAATTGTTTTTTTAAACTGTAATTGCTACGTAATACATACGATACCCATAACCCAAAACGAGGTTAATAATATTTTTGTCGTTTCTTTTTGGGTAAATAAGAAATACTGACTGGTTTTATACAGAATATTGTGTAGGTAGTAGCAGCTAATAGTTTAGGTTAACATTTAGGATACCTTCTTCTGAAGGAAAATGTTGGTCTGGGCTCCTTTGTAGAATAGACCATCTGCCTTGCTGCCAGGCAGCTTGTAAAAGGCGAGCATAGGCTTACCATCACTAACACCATGACACCCTACTAGGTGGTAGGGTTTCGCAGCGTCTCGCCCGGATTGGTACCGCAGCCTTACCTATTCCTGCCGCCATATCGTCGAACGCTTGCCGTTGAGGTGTTCCGGTTCGGAGGGTAAGATAGCCGGTAAACTTAATATTGCTCGAAGCCTAACACTCCGGCGTCAAGTTGGCAACGCACCATTTCCACCTCTGGTGTCTTTAGGCGTCGTGAATTTCCTATCAGGAAATCCGTCTGCTTGTTTGCCTTCCATCATCATAAAGAGAGAGTATCTTCACGCCCATATCCCCGAAGAAGGAAGGCAGAGGCACAACCGGGCACCCACGACTAGTCGAAGACACTAAGTCCCACAATGTGTTAGGTGACAAGCCTATCGCCAACCGGACACATATCCAAATCCTAGCAACGTTTTTTTTAATAGAAAATTGGAAAAACCAATTTTCCTTTTGTTGCCCGATTCGGCATTCAAACCCGGGACCTCAGACAGTCAAGTTCAATAACTGAACCGCTAGACCACAGAGGGGATAATATTCAAATTATTATTATCACAAAAAAAAGGAAAATCTTTCGTTCCCATTACTAACTATGAAAAGTCACTTCAACGTGTATACGAAGTCGCGGGCAAGAGCTATAGTAAAGTTCCATAAGATTGTAACAGCAAATGAGATTAAACCTGATTTTTCACCTTGCTTCAGTAATTGTTATAAAGTTTATTGTGAAATCGTGATGGCTTTCTTCCAAATATGGTAATTGGTCACATATTCCACCAGTTACTACGTACAATGAAATTATCGTAGCAAAGACATTACTCTTTAAAGGACAAGAATTCTTCGTTCTCATTAAAATGAACTTGTATGTTGTTGGTATTTGGTGCTTTATTATTACAATTCAATCAGAAATAATGGCTCGGCTATAAAACTGTTATTATTATCACTACAAAGTATAAAAAAAGTCGCTTCCTCTGTCCCTACATCTCTTAACCCCTTGTATGTTTTATGTTTAAAACTGCGCAACGGATTTTGATGCGTTTTTTTAATAGATAAAGTCATTGAAGAGGATTTATATGTCTAGTCAACACGGTGAGTTTAATACCACCTGACGAAAATAAGATTTTGTAAAGGAAAAAATAACATTGTTTTTCCTGGTGTTAACTCTAGACCCAAAACCAGATGTGTTGTAAGTTTGATGTGAGTGTGTGCATGCGCGCGCATGTGTGTATGTGTGGGTGTGTGTATCTGTCTGTGGCATCGTGGTTTTTCAGCGGATGGTCGAATTTAGTTGCGTTTTTGTTTTGTTTGCAAGCTGACGTGATCGGTATCGTCTATAGCCATAGCTTATAGAGCTCTTTACAGGTATTTAAGTTCTTCATCTCGTTTGTAAACAACGGAATGGATGTGTGAGATCTGACAGTTGTAACACTAACTTGTACAACTGACCGGGTATAATGATGGATGCCTGCTGGTAAGCCCTTAGTGTTTAGGCCCAATAGATTCGTCTTAGCTAGATCTGTTCATATTTTATAAGGGCGAGGATGACAAAGACCTGGTAAATGAAATTGGAGTTGGCTGATGGGTCACAAATACATAGTATAAAACAAAGTCGATTTCTATGTCCCTATGTCTCTTTGTATGCTTAAATCTTTAAAACTACGCAATGGATTTTGATGCTCTTTTTTTTATTAGACAATGTGATTGAAGAGGAAGTAGTATTTTATACCTGTTCAAAGACGGAGTCGGCCGCTAGTAATTTGCAAAATTGCGGTGTTATGTTTCGTGTCATCTTTTAAATTATAAAAATTAAAGGATTCCAAAAAGAGAGGTGTTCTAAGTTCGACGTGTCTTTAGGTCACGGTGTCTCTTACCATATGGAGGTTCGTGTACTGCATCGATTTCGAATGACTTAAATAAAATAGGAAATAACTAAACAGAACATACGTTAACGACTGTCTAAGAAAATATTAAACACTAGCTGTTCCTGCGATCTTCGTTCCACCCGTTTAGTTTATATAGGAAAAATAATGATTGCTTTTCCTATTTTCCTTCAACTTTCCCGGTTTTTCTCTTCATAAGCACCTCCTTCTTGCAATAACTTACACAACAAAAAATAATTATCCAAATCGGTTCTGTCACTCGGAAATTATGCGCTTAAAAAACATTTAGCGATTCATTTTTACGTATAAACTGAAATATTAAAGAAAATATTGCAACATCAACTTCTAAATGAAGTTTTTTCAAACAAAAATATTTTATTGATTGAAAAAAAAAATATTTTATTGATTGCTAGCTATTTTAAAACCTTATCCGTTTTAAACACAAAAAAATAAAGAGTTCTGAAAAAAATATTCAATTTATTGAATTAATTTGTTTCATTACTTTTACTCGAGGCCTAACATCCCGACCTCAGGATGGCTACGCACCATTACGACCATTGGCGTTTCTAGGCGGCGTGAATTTTTTACCATAAAGAAATCCGTCTGCTTGTTTGCCTTTCTATATACCTAAAAAAAGGAAAAAAATGTAAAACTGCTTTATCGATTTTATAAAAACTTCACATAAACAATCTACTAAATAGTCCGAACAAAGCCTGAACATTTGGGTTTGGATAGGTGAGGCCGTTCTTAAGTTATGAAATTACAACGAAAAGTGGCATTGATTTTTATATATATATATATTATATTATATAGACTAGCGGCTCGATACGTGCTTCGCTACGTATATTACCGCATGAATGACACAACACAACAAAACAAGGAACAAACAACTGAAAAAAGTTTCAATATGACAGCACAATTACCATCTTAAAAAGTTTCAATTTGACAAAAAAATACCCATTATCAAAACGATCCGCCATACATCGAATCTATTTGTTACAAAAAAATGTGATAAATGTAGAACCACTATAAGATTATTAACGACTGATATCGTCTCCAAAAACGAAATAAATGAACAATCATGTCTTTGTTTCATAATTTTTTTTATCAGCAGAAATCTCAAGCAGCTAACTAACCTTTCACCTTTTCGCTGGCTATCATGTGACCATTTAAAATGTCACTGTACACACATGCTAATGAAGTTGGATCAACGTAGATAACTTTATGATCTCTTAATTGATATACAAGACAGTCTGGCTGTAATAAATTTACCAAGCGCCAAGTGTATACAAGCGCCTAGTTTAATGATACTACTGTCTGAACGGTGACGTATTAGGTCATATGGCATAATAAAAAATAGGAAAATTGTGTTTTGTCATACTCCCCGGACCTTGCTCTACTAAATTTCCATTTTTGAAGTGAAAACTTCTTTAGCGGTGTTGCGCACTTTTTTGGAATGGGTAATTCTAAACTCGCGTCAGGACACGTGATCTGATCGAAAATTTTTAAGACGGATGGAGAGTAAACAGCCGGCGCGGCGTAGGAGGGGAGGTATTAACCCTCTCTTTCTACGGCTTAAATTTGGGTAACTTCTTGCAAGAAAAAAATCGATGAAGCTGCCAAACTGCTTCTGAAGATTTTGTTGGTTTCCGTCCGAATATTTTTTTAAAGCGATTGATGGACTACCAATGAGATGGCAAAAGTGCTTAAATAATAATGGTTCGTACTATGATTAATATAAATATGTTATACTAGCTGTAGCCCGCGGCTTTCCTTGCATATTCAATTATTTAGATCTCCCGTGATAGTAATGCGATAGTAAATTGAGATTTATAAATACATTAAAATAAGTTCAGGCAATTTAAAGTGAAAACGAAACAAAATACAGACTTTGCATTTTTTATCATATTTTATTTCACGTAAATACTAGAAATAAGTACCTACTTTAGTGTCTTAACAGTTTTATCGGTACTTCTACAATTACCGAGAAACATGTAAGAAAAATTTGCTTATCGAAATTTTCCATTTCAAATTTGTAACAAACAAATTTTTCAAAAAAAATATGAAAGAAGATATTTTTAAAAGTTTTGTGCTTAAAACTTTTAGACAGGATATTTCAGTAGACATGTAATAAAAGATAGCAAAAATATGAAAAAAATTAAAGTACCTTGGTACCTCCTCAGTGCTACGTATAGTGCTTTTCTAATTAAAATAGCATCTATTATCACAATTTGACGTCTTTTAGCCGTGTTGGTCTAGGCTCCTTTGCAAAATAGACCATCTGCCTTCATGTGGCAGACAGCTCATAATTGGTGAGCACAGGGTTACCGTTACTAGCACCGTTACATCTGACTAGGTGGTAGAGTTTCGTGGCGACTCGCCCGGATTGGTACCACCTTACCTATTCCTGCCACCATAACGTCATCGCCTGCTGTTGACGTGTTCCAGTTCCGAGGATAAGGTAGCCGGTAAACTTACTTTGGCTCGAGGCCTAATATCCCGGGTAATTTGGTTGGCATTACCACCTTTAGTGTCTCTAGATGGCTTGAATTTCTTACCATCAGGAAATCCGTCTGCTTGTTTGTCTTGCAATATCATAAAATAAAAATGCTAGTAGTCCGGGCGTTTGTGGTTGAATGTTAAAAACGCCGAAGTACGTAACCCGGGTACTGAGTACCCGGAGTTATCTAAATACAGCGCCGCACTGGCAGTGGATGCATACAAAAGCCTTCCTACAACCCTAGCACTTAGGGAAGGAAGGAAACCGCGTGGTTTTAGTCGGTAGAAGTCCGATATAAACCGTCAATTCCCCCAAAAGTGTCAAGTATTTTTAATTTTTTTAAAGATATTGAAAGGCAAACAAGCAGACGGATTTCCTGATGGTAAGAAATTCACGCCGTCTAGGGACACCAAAGGTGGTAATGGTACGTTACCAATCTGAGGCCGAGATGTTAAGCCTCAAGCAAATGTAAGTTTACCGTCTACCTTACCCTCCAAACTGGAACACGTCTTGACGTTATGGCGGCACGAATAGGTAAGATGGTGGTAAACTCTACCATCTAGTCAGATGTCACGGTGTTAGTGAGGGTAAGCCTATGCTCGCCTTTTACGGGCTGCCTGGCAGGAAGGCAGATGGTCTATTCTGCAAAGGAGCCCGGACCAACACGGAGAAAATGAAGATCTCCACACACACAAAAAAGAACAGAGATTCACCCCATTACCTATATCTTGTTCACTATCTTAACATTGCTTAACTCCAAATCTATCTGTTAATAATACAACGCTGATCAAAGAATACTTACAAGCTTATAAACCGTTTATGGTTTAACTAAGCATGAACTCGGTGTAATTCCAAAGAGAAATCAATTATGAGTTAGTCACGTGCATGCATATCGTATTCAGGCCTAAGGGCGTCATGCCAATTACATTGTCTTCGTGGACTATGTTCATACAATTAATAGCTACTAGATCCAATATTTGCTCATAGGACAGAGACCAAGTAGAATGTAGTATATATCTAGATATTCGGATGCCCGTAAGTACCACAATACCAGCTAAACTGATAAAATATGTCACTTACTTGAACTGAGAAGTTCTTATTACCCCAACGATTTAAAATAAACCACTTGTAAAGTGGTCGTCCATTCGTCGAAATTCGACCATAATACATTTCAATTGTAAGTTCGCATGTAAAACATAAATTGTTAAGAAAGATAATTGTGTTCATATTACATTAATTGCACTAATATAACTAACACCACTTTCCTTTAAAAGTATACAAGCGGCCCGCCCCAGCTTCGCACGGGTATAAAATATACATACGAACCTTCATCTTTAAACACTTTATCTATTTAAAAAAACCGCATCAAAATCCGTTGCGTAGTTTTAAAGATTTAAGCATCCAAATGGACATAGGGACAGAGAACGCGACTATATAGTGAAATAGATAACAATAGGATTCTTCCACGACAGTTGAATTACTGAGCACTGAATCCTATTGTTCCAAAATCCAAATTACAAGTTATTAGACATTACACTACAGAATAAATGATGCTTCTCTGCAGACTGTAATCAATCTAAAGAGACCAGACGTGACATGGACAGGGCTTATTATTGTTGTTTAATGATTTAGATGTCTGTTGGAACAAGAACTACAATGAAACTGTGCTTTCGTTACAGAAGAATAATGAGAATGCAGGTTCGTATAGCTTAACACGTTCACTGCTAAGCTCAAAAACACAATCCGCCTTACTACAAAAATAGACCTGTGTTTAACTGAACACTGTCTGAAAACTAATCAATGACATGCATTAATAACGGGGCATTTTATTGGTCGAGCATCCAATTTTAGACAAAAAATTATCGGTACTGTTTTTGATAATATTTTTGACATTATCAGTAACAGTAACAGAACAAAATTGAAGTGTGTTTTTTCACACTTTCGCTGCAACTTTCCTGGGTTTTGTTTTCGTATGATTCTTCTCCTGACACAAACCAGTAAAACAAGAAAACATAAAAATGGGCACCTCCGTTCAAGCATGAGGCGATGACTACCTAAAATAGGAATTCATTCCTATATGTATAGAGTAACTCATAGAAATTTATACGCTGCACTAGCGAGAAAATCTGGTTTTTGGTAAACGCATTGCGGTAAAGTTATGGCCAGCCGTAGCGCACTTAACGTGTTGATCTAGGGAGTCCCAAACTTTTATGATAACAGAAAATCTAATAAATGCCTTTTATTTTAAGAGACCCATATCTAATAATTACGTATTACGAAAGACACTGTTAATTATTTCACCTTTTTCTTTTAAGATTATTTGAACATTTAAATACATCTTACTTGGCAATAGCTTGTTACACTTATCAATTATTGCTTAAGAGTGCCATTGTGTCGATATTGTGCCAGCTTCATACCTATCTGGCAGTTATGAGTTAAAATAATTAAAAAAGTGGAACCTGCATTACGTTCCCGTAACCAAGATTGCACGAATTATACTTTGAGAATGACTGGCATTTATCTATACTAACAGATATCAGTAGTTCTTTTGGAATAAAGAAAATCAAGTTAATTTTGATATGTTGTAGAAATGTAATTAGAAACTCAGCTTTCAGACGGGCCTAAATTCTGTATAGTCCGTTTTCTGATATATGTACAAATATATTGGAAAAAATCACTTATGGTATGGATTAGGGATCCATCGCCTTACATATTCTTGCCGCCATAATGACTTTGTCATGTTTCGGTCTGGAGGGCAGGGTAGCCGGTAGACTTGCGTAATAGATCTTTCATCCCAGCCTCAAGACTTCGACACACCTGTACCTTTTATCGTGTCTATAGTCCATGATTGTCTGTTAACATCAGAGCCTTTACCATGAATTGGTATACGTTAATTGGTGGTATACGTTCGGTTAGTAACGTGTAAAAATGTTTTTCTCTTAGTTACCAATAGAGGCGCTGTTCAAAGTTTTCATGCTAATGTTTTATAAAGACAGTAGCGAGAATAGTAAACTTGACAAACCATAATCTCATGGTAAGGGCCCAAGAGAACTGTACGTTTGTTTATTAACCACTGATATAAAAAAATAAGTTAATATTGAAATTGAATTTCTAAACTATAATAATTAATTAGTTAATAGGATTTACTTAATTTAATAATAAATGCTACCTCGTAATTCCATATTTAGTAAATATAATTGTATGCTGGAGTAGTCATCATTAAGCTCCTTATATTCTCAACAGGCTTTCACGTATATAATTAAAATGGATTCTATAAAGCATGCTGCCATTTATGATTGGTATATTTCTAATAGTGGAAGAATTTTTCAAATTGGTCCAGTAGTTTCGCAGCTTATTCAGTACAAAACAAACCAATAATGAATCAACTACGTTACTAAAACCGACTTCAAAACTAAAACGTAAAAAGTTATAAGGATTTAATATTAATAATTTAATACCTATTATTTATATGTGCCATTTACCAATAGGTTTGAAGTCGGTGCCAAGACAATTTAATACTTACTTACCTTAGCTTGGCACCGACTTCCAACCTATTTGTAAATAGCACATATAAATAATGAGTGGTATATAATTATTATGAAATATTTATATTTTTTAGATTTTAGTTGTGAAGTCGGTGTATTAAGGCAGTTATTTTTATTTAATACTTTTTAGTTTTTTGCTGATATGATATAATTTAATAAAAATAAGATTCGGGTTAGGTGAAAGTAGGTTAAAAATGCTCATGAAATAAAAAGTAATGGGCCTACTTGGATCAATTTTCTATGGGACCAATTCGAAATTATTCCGCATCAAACAAAAAAGAAATACGTAAATAGGTTCAGAAACCTTAGCGAAATATGTGTACATAAATAAAAAAAAACATACCGTCCGAATAAAGTACATACCTGCTCGTTTTTTTGAACTCGGTTACAAAACAATTCCTTTTTTTGTTATTAGTTTAAACTATAGAAGATCCTAAACTACATACTCAAACAGTTGCATAATCCTTCGCATAATGTTAATAGCAATATAATCCTTCCATATTTTACTCATGAAGCAAATAAAACCGGTTCAGCTAGTCCTCATTAAGCTCTGCAAATTCACAACAGACTTCCATATCATTTGCGGTAGATTTTGAAAAGTAATTAAAACTCCACAAAGTATCCGAATAATTATTCTGAATGGAACAATGTGTTTTATATAGCATCATATTTTATGAGCCCAGTGCATACAAATTGTAAAAAATGAAAAGGAGCATGGCCCATTGTTCGCAAACCACGTCTTGATTTAGTATTGGCTGCAGCTTCCACATGAAAGGTGTTTTACTGACCCATTGCATACTAATTCAGGTTAATGAATACGAGTATTTTTATGCTTAAGGATTTTACGCCAGCTGGGTGGCTTTTTAAGGATGACAAAAATTATGAAACGAAATTTATTGTCGCCTTTATCCTTTATGGTACACGTATTGAGATTGATGGGAACGAGACCGAAAAAAGTAACACGACCTTTTCTCGGCACGTCGTGATGTTGTACGAATTTTCAGATCGGGGCATAACAGCCCGGTGAATTTGTAAAAATTGCGAGATTGGCAACACATTAGTAATTATAAAAATTAATCGGTGCACGTAAAATATGAAACAGTTTGGAAGAAAACAAACAACAATTGTAACAAACAAATGTTACAGGCGTAATCAGAGATGTCCTTTGTTGTTTAATCAGTCGCTTCTCGCTAATGCCCGGTTCCTATAATCAATAAACTAGCCGGTTTTGCTTACGATCGGTAGCTTTTCCTACGAATAGTAAAAAAGCTACGGTCGTCCGTTGTCTATTGATAACTAAAAACCTACTTTTTGAAAAACAACCGTTGGTTATACTAACGGATTACGGTTCGTTGATTATAGGGACCGGGCTTAAATCAGTCTTTTCTATACACAATTGTATCATAATAGATAATAAATAGTATTAATGTTTATAGATGTCTCTGATTGCGGCCGTAAAAACGGCACACTCACACAAAAATGCGCATGAACGAGTTCCCTAAGTGGTACGAGTTTCCATACTGTTTTATATTTGTATTGTGCCGGGGATCTTTAGACCTTTCACATTGTTTTTTATTCTTAGTTCCTAGTAAGCGTTTGTTAAATTGTGTTAGTTGCAATTTCCATAAAAAGTGCACTGAATGTAAATGAGTAACGTATTGACTACAAGTATTTCGTACTTTTAAAACATTGCTTAGGGTTGAGCCCCTCATGATCCAAATCCTTTGGAAATATTTTGAACTTTGGTATATACTTAACGAAGACATTCCAAAAAAACATTTTTTTGAATTTAAACCAACATTTTTAATTAGCCGTTTCTTCTCCTGACTGGCTAAGTTTGGAAACGGTGATAGTGTACGGTAGATAGGAATAAATTTATTTACATTTCAAAATTGATTTTAATTCATAATTACAACTATTCTTATTTATATAAAATTTGAATGATTAAATAATTTTGTAACAGCTTCAACACACATATTCCGCAAATAAACATATTTTCTTCCTTTCTTCCCTTCAAATATATTTTTGTGATTTATTAAAAACGCACCAAATCTATATTCTTTTCGGTTTTTAGGATTTTTGTATTACTAATAAGCCAAGTTGGACGAGGATCCTTAAAAGTGGGGGGGG
>NJDD01003244.1:77608-92155 GCA_002245505.1 Calephelis nemesis
AGTGCCTACATAAGGGTCATGTTAGGGCTCAGTGTGTTCCATTGGGACCGGCGCTGGACGAGGAGATGACCATCAGTTAATACATATGGCTGAAAGCCATCACCTCCTTCAAGCTAATATCAACCACTGTGCTGCTGCTCAGGATTTGTTGTTGCAGAGTATGGCATAGTGGCTGATAGACATTGCGGTGGTCAGCGAGCCATATTTCGTCCCATCAAGTGAAAGTTGGCTAGGTGATATTGATGGATCAGTAACTCTAATTACCACAAGATCATCAAGTGTTCCACCGATGACCCCAAAAGCTAAAGGCCAAGGTTACGTGGCAGCTTTATAGATAGAAATACTAGTCGTGGGAGTATACTTTTCCCCCAATAGAATCCTTGCCGAGTTTGAATCATATCTGGATGGTCTGGAGACTCTTATAAGGCAAAACTCCGATGTGCCAGTTCTTGTTGTAGGTGATCTTAATGCTAAATCGACGTTGTGGGGTTCTCCAACATCGGATGCACGTGGGAATACCCTTGAGGACTGGTTGACCGTACTCGGTCTATTAGTTCTTAACCAAGGGAGAGTCAATACATGTGTGCGGCATAATGGAGGATCAATTGTTGACGTTGCGTTTGCATCTCCTAGCGTCGCAAGATTAGTTCAAAGAAGGAGTGTACTTGAGGATGTAGAAACTTTCTCTGATCATTTGTATATTCGCTTCGATATCACAACTTCTAGAGGGGACCAAAATATGCAGTATCGAAGGAGAGACATTGCTTCCTCAACCAGTAAGTGGGCATTGAAAATTTTTAATAAGGATATACTGATGGAAGCCTCAATAGTTCACCCCTGGGTTGCTCCTTCAAACGGATCTAATATCTTTGAAGAAGTGAAATGGTTCCAAGAAAGTATGGCAAACATATGTAGCGCTGCTATGTCCCGAATGAAACCCTGTGCACCCAAACGCCACGTTTACTGGTGGTCTGCAGACCTAGCTGTTCAACGTGCCAACTGTGTGAGAGCAAGAAGACAATACACTCGCCATCACCGAAGACAAAATCGTGATGAGGAACTAGAAATACAACTGTATGAGCAGTATAAACAACAAAAGAAGACTCTACAGTTGTTCATTAAGAATGCTAAGGCCCGTTCGCGTGAAGAGCTGCTGGCAACTCTAAATAATGACCCATGGGGCCGTCCGTATAAAACGGTCCGAAATAAAATTCATCCTTGGACTCCCCCAGTTACAGAGAGTCTTGCACCCGAACTACTTGATCAGGTCGTAGACACCCTCTTTCCTAATAGTATGGAGTGGACACCACCAATGATGGCTCCACACGTTGATAATGAGCCGGACGATATAACTGTTCCTCCTGTGTCACAAGAAGAACTTGATGGAGCGCTAATGAAATGCAAAGAAGGGCAAAAAGCACCAGGACCTGATGGCATTCCTAGCCGAGCCTGGGTTTTGGCGCTCGAGGTACTAGGGGATCGTTTTAGAAGACTGCTCAATACTTGCTTGGAAACGGGACAATTTCCTCAGGAGTGGAAAGTCGGTAGGTTACTTCTGCTAAAAAAGGACAAACGTTCGGCAGATTCTCCATCTGCATACAGACCTATCGTGCTTCTTGATGAGGCAGATAAGCACTTTGAGCGCATAATTGCCAATCGCCTTAACAAGCATCTAAGAGAAAAGGGTCCCGACTTGTCCAACCGGCAATTTGGCTTCCGTACTGGTCATTCTACAATTGACGCAATACAGTGTCTAAAAAACGACTCCGAGGAGACAGTCAGACAGGGTGGGGTGATGTTGGCAATATCACTTGATATAGCAAACGCTTTTAACAGCCTTCCTTGATTATGTATTTTCGAGGCACTCAGGTACCACGGTGTTCCGATGAGATACATATCTTACCGTGGTGGAGATGGCAATTTTCTTCGTAAAGAAATGTCGCGAGGTGTTCCACAGGGGTCATTACTCGGGCCACTCCTGTGGAACATTAGCTACGACTGGACATTGCGAACAAATCTTCCAGCAGGATCTAATGTCATCTGCTATGCAGATGACACACTTATCACTACCATGGGAGGCAGTTATGATGAAGCAGCTCGTCTGGCGACTGAAGCTGTTGCTCGGGTGATTGACAGAATCAGCATGCTGGGACTAAAAGTAGCCACAAATAAAACTGAGATTATCTGCAGGAGCTAAAATCCACTATGAAATACTTGGGATTGGTTTTAGATAGCCGTTGGAACTTCCAAGAGCATTTTAAACTTTTGGAACCCCGAATTCGGGGTGCAGCTGTGGCACTAAAGCGACTGCTTCCTAACATCTGAGGGCCTAATGCGAATTGTCGACGCCTCTACTTGGGAGTTGTACGATCTGTATGGCGCACCAATATGGGCAAGTGCCCTGACAGGCCAAACAATTCCCTTTCTTAGGAGATCACAAAGGACATTGTCTGTTGGGGCTGTACGAGGATACCGTACTATTTCCTACGAGGCCGCTACACTATTAGCTCGATCCCCGCCATGGGACCTGGAAGCAGAGTTTCTGGCAACTGTGTATCCATGGTGCTATGGGATGGAAGACCAAAGAGAAGCTATGCAAAGACAGTCCCTAGTTCGGAGGTTCTACGCTCACCAGTACATGCTGGAAAAATGGGCTGAAAGGCTAGACAATCCTTGTGCTGGTATTATGACTGTCGAAGCTATTCGCCACGTCTTTAAGGAATGGCTGGAAAGGAAGCACGGGATCTTAACATTTCGGTTAGTGCAAATCCTATCTGGACACGGATGTTTTGGCCATTACCTGTGTCGTATTGCGAGAAGGGAACAAACGACCGAGTGACACCACTGCGGCCATGTGGATGATTCAGCGCATTATACGTTAAGTGAATGCGTGGCTTGGACCGAGGAACGTAGAGAACTAGTCGCAAGTGTGGGCGATGACCTATCACTACCAGCAGTAGTGAAAGCTATGGTTGACAGTGAAGGATCATGGAATGCAGTTCTTACCTATAGTGAAAGAGTGATGATTCAAAAGGAGGCTGCGGAAAGGGAGAGAGAGAACTCCTCCAATCTATTAATCCGCAGACGTAGAAATGGGCGTCGGAGAAGGATACCTCACGCCCTCCTCCAACCCCCATAAGGAGGCAAACCAACAGGTACTACTGTGCCTGTTGCCTACATCTAAGAGCCTCGAGATGGTGCGCGCGGTTGATCCATGTGCCACTGTGAGTGCAGAGTAATGTCTTAGGTAGCTAGTTAACTGGCAAGACTGAGTTTTAAGGAACTGACGCTGTCGAGGCAGTGGTAGAATGCGCAAGCGACCCCATTGCCTCGACAAAGGCGAAGAGAAGGTTTTGGAAAAAAAAGGATCCTTAAAAGTCAGTTATAATTCATCAAAACCAGTTGAGAAGTAAAAAATATATATTTATATTTTGAATAATTTGGCAACATTGGTAAAATTTCACGCACTAATTTTGTAAGGAAAAGGTTAAAACTCTTTACTCAAAACAATGAAGTAACAAACGGCAGTACGTTTTGTAAAGCTGTTATAATTTAAGGAAAAAAAATCTTCGTATTGGTCGAGGCTCCGTTGCAGAATAGACCATGTGCCTTCCTGCCAGGCAGCTCGTAAAAGGCGAGCATAGGCCTACCGCCACTAACACCATGACATCTGACTAGGAGGTAGAGTTTCGCAGCGATTCACCCGGTTTGGTACAACCGCCTTACCTATTCCTGCCGCCATAACGTCATGACGAGTTCCGGTTTGGAGGGTAAGGTAGCCGGTAAAATTACTTTTGCCTAACATTGCCTCTGGTTGGCAACGCACCATTACCACCTTTGGTGTCTCTAGGCGTCTAGAATTTCCCTTTGGTGTCTAGAAATCCGTCTGCTTGTTTGCCTTCCAATATCATAAAAAAATCCAACAATTTGAATAGTCAAAACCATGAGAATTCGACGAATACGAGTACTGTACGAGTAGTGAACCAGTAATAATACTGAACCTGTGCACGAAACATTTTTTGAAATTAATTTTTGCTACCTACAGAACATACGAGTAGAACCAAACACGACCTTTTCGTAATGATACCTAGTGTTGTGCACCTTAAAGTTAGAATCAATATTTGAAATACTGTTTGCTGCCTGAAAGTCGTTAATTCCCATCACCAGTAACGAAAATTCACCGTGACGTATCTTTATAGATATATAAAAGAAAGTGGTGTTGGTTACACTATTTCTAACTCAAGAACGATTAGGTTGAAAATTGGTGGAATCGTAGCTAAGAAACGATAGAAGGACATAGGAGACTTTTTATCCTATTTGATTGTGAGGAAACAGGGAAAAACAACATTTTAATTTTTTCCATACAAACTGAACGGGCGGAACGAAGTTCACGGAAATAAAAAATAATGTTATCTTTAAGTTATTTTAATTAATAATATCAGTTAGATGTCACTTTATCACTTAATTACTTGTCGGTAATAATTTAATCGTTGGTGGCGTTAACGTTAATAGGTATTTACATTCACTAAGTATAGTAACTCAACTAAGTCTGACTCAGCACTGGTTACAAGTCTTGAATAGCTTATGTTTAAAGATATAGACTGACACGAGTTCCAAAGCACGTTCAACGTGTATTAAGTATTACTAATTGACAAGTCTCGATATTTGCGAATTAGTTGTTAAGGCGTTATACGTTTCAAATATGCCTAATCATTCTCACGAATGTTTATAACTAGGCATTTGAGAACAGATAATTTACGATAACGTTTGAAGTGTTTTCCCCCGTGTTGGTCCGGGCTCCTTTGTAGAATAGACCATCTGCCTTCCTGTGCCAGGCAGCTCGTAAAATTGCGAGCAAACACCGTGACATCTGACTAGGTGGTAGAGTTTCGCAGCGACTCACCCGGATTGGTACCACCGCCTTACCTATTCCTGCCGTCATAACGTCATGACGTATTCCGGTTCGGAGGGTAAGGTTAACTTACTTTTGATCGAGGCCTAACATCCTGGCCTCTGGTTGCCAACGCACCATTACCACCTTTGGTGTCTCTAGGCGGCGGAAATTTCTTACCATCAGGAAATCCGTCTGCTTGTTTGCCTTCCAATGTTATAAAAAAAGTGAAAACTTCTTTAGCGGATTTGCGTACTTTTTGGAATGGGTAAAAACTTCTAAACTCGCGTCAGGACACGTGACCCGATCGAAAATTCGTATTAAGGCGCAGGCCGCTTTCGCAAATAAGACGACGTAGGACGCTTGCGTTAACGCTTACTGTCATGTTTGTGTATGAAAGAGCAATAAATGAATATTGTATTCTATCACAGAGATGACAGTACTTTCATTATGATAATTAAAGCAATTCGCGCAAAATCATTCCCTAACCATTCGAAAACATCAAAAATACACAATGTTAGTATTCAAATTTTCACTTCAGCCGGCACTCCCGGAGTGCAGTGTAGTTTGCAAAATTCTTTAGGTAACTTTGAATTTGGAACACGACTTACTATATTTGGCTTAGTTTTAGAAAAAAGTCTTAATTTAAATATACTGGATAAAAAAACACCCTATAACCTTCTCCGAAACATAAACTACCTAATCGACAAATTTTGTTACGTTGGGCTTAGTAGATTTAACCAAAAATACTAGTAGTGTGTTATTCTACCCAGTTTAATTTACCTGCACCTATATTTTTTTGACATTTTACTGTACATAATTTACTTTACAACAGTTTGTTTTAAAGAGAATATTAACAATTAATTATACCTAGGTACATATAAATAAAAATATTTTTGTTACTATTCTACTGTTTGTTTTGTCATGCATTTGTTGTAGCTGGTAAAGAAATACTAATCTAGGTTTGTATCTCACCTAGGCTACTAAAGTAGCCCAAAACTTACGACCAAAGAGTGTAGTATGTATTGGTGTTCTTTATTCTCAGAATAAAATAAACGCTAACATGTCACATATAGAATCAATGCTTTTTAAAACATCGCAATTATCAGTCATATATACATTTAGGTATACATACATATGTACGGGTCGAATACAGGACTTCCTTATTTAAAGTCGGTTATGTGTGTTTTAAACAGTATTAACAATTTTTATTTTATTTTGCAGTGTTAAGTTGTTAAAGATGTATAAGATGATGATTATAATTATATATAGAAGCATTATAACAACGTCTTGTCTCTGGTTCAAATGGAAATGTAGAAAATAAAAATTTTATTTCCTTTGGATTTCTTGCAATAGCCTTGGCCTTTTTAACTGATACGAAAAAACCAAGGACCTTATAGGTAATATTATGTTCGGCGCCTATATATTTTTTATGTATGTCAATCGGTTTACCACCATTTCTTTACCAATTTTATATATATTTTTTAATTTAAAGCACACTTCTGAGGTGGTCTGATTTTTACTTAGTCTGTATCTGATGACAAAATCAAGGAAACTAAATCAAAAAACCTAGGTGTTTTAATTAATAAAATTGAAGTTTGTTTTTGCAGTTTAACTGCGCTTAATTAATTAATTTCGTAATAAAATTATAGGAATGATTTTATTAAACTAAAACGAGAGTTATTAAAATTTTGTTGGTTAATCAGTTTGATCACCTTTCATAAAGACTTCTAAAAGCATTTTCACCAAATTTTATGTAGTAGTAGCAGCCTCTTATTGGAAAATCTTTCGTTTCTATAACTCCCCACGAAAAGTAGCTTCAACTTGTAGGCAACGTGACGTCGCAGGCAACAGCTAGTATTTTTAAAATTCCTAAATCTTATGTCAAAGAGATTGTGTTAACGTTCACCTTACTCTATAAATAACATACGCGTGCCTGCTTATGATGGAAACTTTGAAGATAAGCTTGTTCTTTGTGTAATCATTGTGTAATGTTTCTATAGAAAATAAATTACAAAATGATTTCGGTGCGTGGGAAATGCTTAACAAAAAGCGGGAGTGTACTTGTATTATATAATTTTCCGCGTGACTGGCATTCACAAGAATTTAAATGGCATCTTCTTTCACGTCTAAATATAAAAAATGCTGAAATTTATAAAATTATTTTAATACAAGGAACCGTTATCTACGCTTTGCTTGCATACTTTTTCTTTGTGTTTCATTTGAATTCTAAAGTACTAGTAATAAGAATTTATAAAATCTACCACATATTAGATTGCAATCACTTATTAATTGCTTCACGCCCGCAAACACGAAGCGATAAGTAGATATACAACCAGTAGTCAAACACAAATAAAACTTGATATTGTTTCAGCTGCATTTAGCGCTTTGAAAGCCTTCAACCAACATGAGCATTCAAAAATGCGTGAGTTTTTAAGTAAGTTTGTTCTACTCGCTCGACACAATGTATGGCTGCTACGTATCTTAAGAAACAAGCTTGCTTGCGTTTTGTAAATCACCAGTTGACCAGTCTACTATTGCTTCTGTGCTAATAACTCTTTGAGGACCAGTCCTCACCCACTTTATTAATTTCTTTAATTAAGTAACTATTAACAATGCAAGTGCACAAGCAAACTAATTATTATCACTGTTTGAATTTATAGTCAGAAGCTAAACATTATTTATTTTAAATCGACTTTACAAAAGACACCTGTGAATAGTCACAGTTATTATACAGACGCGTCGTAAGTGCGTTTTGTGTGGCTTTAAATCTACCACCGGATCAGAACGTGGCCATGCTGAGAAGATCCGGCGAAAGAAATTCAGCAGGCTTGTCGACACTCAGGCTTGATAATATAACATAACTATAATCTAACACTTATAAATAACCTTTTACCTTACCTTTTACGTTTCCTTACCTAATATGGACACAAGTCCAATAAAATCATAGTAATGGTGTGGTAATAGGTATATCACTGTCGACCTAAATCAAGTCACTATTTGCAATTGTAACTATGTATTGTATAGTATTATTAACAGCGCGAATTTAGTCCGATTATTTCAATGTGATTATATAGTCTTAGTTTAATAAGGCGTAGTACAGATTATGCTAATGTGTTGTGAAATCAAGATATTATACTAAGTAAGAGCAAGCTGCCGGAATGGCCGATGTTAACCGCTTGTCGTTGTGATAATCTGGGGACTTAAGTGTCATGATTCTGTTAAATTTCGTTATTCGGACAAAATATCCGAATAGAATACATAATTCACGTGGAAACACACTATTTAAACTGCGTGTTAGTTGTTTAATTTGTGTAGTCAAAAGGGACTATTCACACGCTATGTGACAAGACGTCTTTCAACGCTAGAACATCCAGTCGATTCAGTAGTGTAACTTTTGACTGGAAATTAAAATCAAATATGTGTCATTTTATGCTCTTGAAGTGACATTTAGTTTCAAAAACTCAATATACGGAAATATTAAGTTTTTTTAATATTAATAAAAATATTTTATTTTTGCATGAAAGCATAAAACTTTTTTGTTCAAGGGCTACAAAATGAAACAAATCCGTTTTCGGTTTCCGATATTGAATAAATCGAAATTCAAGAGTAACCCTACAAATCAGCGTGTTGTCGGTAGAATTTTAAAACGTCACCCGCCGCATCACACGCAGTATTTGATGTTAAGCTTAGTAAAATTGCAAAAAATCGACTTAGTTTTGAATACGTCATATAACTATACAAAATTCCCTGAAATATTATCAAATCCTGATTTGCCGGTCATGGGGCCATCTCAGGGAAACACTTTTATATAAAAAAGAATTTAAATTCGGTTCAGAAGCAGCGGAGACACCGATTCAAATATTTAGGATTCAAACATATAATTTCCGATTTCGATAAAAAGGCAATAATATTTTTGGTGATAAAGAAAGTGTTGTGTTAAAATGCATGCTCCGCTGTTTCGGTCATTTGGAAAGAATGACAGTTGAAAGATTAATAAAGCAGATATCAAATGCGAATGTGGATGGATGTAGGTACCCGGGGAGACCAAGGTTGACATTCCAAGATCAGATCACTCGGATATTATCCGAGACTGGTGTCAAGAGTCTCCGTAACCGGCGTTGATGTATGAATGTAAAGGAAGTCACACTATATATTTGTTTGTATGTGTCAAATGTATGTATGTTTGTTTGTATGTATCATCTATATATTTGTTTGTATGTGTCAAATGCATGGTAGTGTGGATAATGCTTTATTTATTGATTTAATGTACCTTCTTTAAAAGCATTATTATTCAAAATATTAGTGTTCTGCACTTCTCCTACACATAAACTATAAGTGCAATACGCAATTTCCGTAAAAAAGGTCCAAAGTTTTGGCATCACGTAGTAGTAGTTTATAGAATTTTCATTGCAGGTCTAAGTTTTAAATAAGGGACGTAATATGAGTACACGCTAGTAAGTACTGTTCCAAAATTACTTAATATTCATGTTATAATTTCAATCGGTTTTCAAAGTAAACAAGGACTAGAAACTTGGACGGAATATCAGAATGTTAGTTTAAAACAATTCCACATGACTAGTTAACAGACTTGGATCGATGAACGCCCAAACAGTTGCCATTGAAATCCGTCTGCTTGTTTGCCTTCCTAAATAAAAAAAAATTAAAGCATGCATATTATTATTAAATGCTGGACTCCTTTCATTGTGAAATAATCTAGCAGGACATTTCTAAATTCTGCTTCTATTATAAAAACATTGTAGAATAGTGTCTCTGGTTGCTGAGAAAAAAATTTATTCAGCCGGCCAGAAACTTTTAATATTTCCAAACCCTGGATTCTTTTTGACGTGCCAACTCTTNTGGAGCCGGGTGCACGCACCAAAACTCATGCGGCGTTACCTCGCTCTGAGGCGTTCCATTTAAGGCTTGAAGTGCAAGTGGAGCGCGGAATAAGTGATAAAGAGTTGTCACGTTCAAATAACGTCAGTAAACTGACTTTACAGACAACTGTATTTTTTAATATAATGCTATTTCTTAACACTTTTAAACCCTTTGATGATCCTGACTTCATAAAAGCCTCTTGTATATATTAGAGTTGGAAATGTATACTGCGAAGTTTTCAGTTTATTTAATATTACCTGATAGCCCACGATTTCTTCAGCTTAAAATAGTTACTAAGTTCATACCAAATTGTATCTCCTATCATAGTCCTTTGGAGGTCGACATCTGAAGAAAACATATTAAGTTTCATCAATATAGATTCAGCGGTTTATCCGAGCGAGAGAAACAGACAGATAGACAGACTTTCGCATTTTGAATATTAGTATGGATTACTGATGTCTGGTCTTAATTGAATTATTGGATCCTGGGCTATAAAGTAAGCGGTTTCAATCATTAGGTCAACCAAAGTCACCTTTGATATTTCCAAAGTAAATGTAATTAGATATTATGTTAATGTGACCTTATGTTTAACAAAGAGAAAGATTTTAACATCGTGTTAATATATTGTTTTGAATTAACTCCATTGAGATGGTGACAGTAATCTAGCTGCGTACACGTATAATTAGAGATTGGTAAATATATTTTGTCTTCGGTGTAGACTTCTCTGTTATTGCTATCTTGTTTTAACGTAAGTAACAGAGAGAGACAAAACTAATTTAGTGCTGTCAGATTTGTTTTTATTCAAAAGTGACTTTGTATCTTCGACTACTCGTGGGTGCCCTGGTTGTGCCTTTGCCTACCTCTTCGGGGATATGGGCGTGAAAACACTTACTTGCTTACTTACTTTTATTTCATAGGTCTTCAGTGACAACATGCCACGAAAACTTTTTAATTTTACTAAATAAATACTTATACGGAATTCAATAAAAATCAATTATAAACAGACATCACAAGTGTTCCATTTCCATCGGCTCTTTTGTTTGTTGCTTGCGTAACGTTCGGATACGTATTATGTTGCAGTACCAAGGTCTGTTCATGTGGAACAGGTTTTTGGAACTGTTGTTTGAATGGAACAGTAACAGGTGGAACAGATTAGACCCTAGCATAGAGAAAGTGCAAGTGCGTATAACAGTAACAGGTGGAACAGATTAGACCCTAGCATAGAGAAACTGTATATATATTTTTCACAAACATAAAATCCATTTCGTTTGTAAATTGTAAATAATAATTAAAAGCGGTCAATCAAGTCGGATTCGCCCATGAAGGGTTCCGTAGCAAAAACCCTAAATTAAAAGTTTATTACAATTTTCAATTTTCATGTAACTAAACACTACACTGAAGTACACTATACATACAGAAGTTGCACTTAACTACTTTTTGTATTATGCATGAAGCAACTCCTCTGCAATTTTGTCGAATTCATAACATCAAGAACATTATAATATATGGCTTAAGCTAAACGATTGCGCGATTCTAGACTACACAGCGCTATATCTTGATTTACTTTAAAAAAAAAACAACTAACTAGATCTTGTTAAATCCTTTTTTCGGTGGAAGTTTACATTTATAATGTACATATTACATATAAAATTCTCGTGTCACAATGTTCGTTCTCGTACTTGAAACGGCTTTTTTTGAGCATATTGAGTAGGTCTGAGAATCGGCCAACATCTATTTTTCGTAACCCTAAGTGATGAGGATGAATTACAGCAAAAAAAACTAGCAGAACAAAGTCTGCCCAGTCAGCTAGACATGTATTTTAGTTTTATCGTTCTCTTACTTTAGAAGATACAGTTACCACTTTGGTAAGCTTCTGGCTACGGAACCCTAAAAATATTTGCCAACTTTTTGCAAACACGCTTACTTACGTATGTTTTTCTTAACATTACTTGTGCCAACATATATTTGTGAATATAAATTATTATCCTTGGATATAACTTGACGTTCAACCTCGACGAACCGTGAAGTATTGTAATACGAAGTTTATATACGAAGAAAGTTTTCTATTTCTAATTTTCTAGATTATTCGATATACGTGAACAAAGTTTATATGTACACTGAACCGTGTAATTAAATATTATAACTTTTATACTTATACAGGAAATTAGAACGCTAATTCGGTATGATGTTAACACATGCATTAAATAAGGTTTGCTAACTGTGTTTTGGGTAAACATGGTAAATAATATATAATAACAATGATTATATATTATATTACAAAGTATCTTCACGCCCATATCCCCGAAGAGGTAGGCAGAGGCACAACCAGGGTACACACGACTAGCCGAAGACACTAAGTCGCACAATGAGAGAGGTGGAAAGCCTATCGCCAACCGGGCACATATCCAATCCGGAGCAACTTTTTTTATTAGAAAATTGGAAAAACCCAATTTTATTTTTGTTGCCCGACCCGGAATTCGAACAAGGGACCTCAGGCAGTCAAGTCCAACAAATGACCCACTAGACCACAGAGGCGACTATATGATTCATGTTCGTTATAAATATGAATCCCCATTTTTTATGAAAATTGACGGCAAACAAGCCGACGGATTTCCTGATGGTAAGAAATTTATGCCGCCTAGAGGCATCAATGGTGGTAATGCTGCGTTGCTGAGGACGACCTGAGGCCTGAGAACCTGAGGCCGAGATGTTAGGTCTCGAGCAGGAGTAAGTTTACCGGCTACCTTACCCTAAAAACCGGAACACGTTATGACATTATGGCAGCAGAAATAGGTAAGACGGTGGTACCAATCCGGGTGAGTCGCTGCGAAATTCTACCACCCAGTTGTCACTAAGCTCGCCTTTTACGAGTTGCCTGGCAGGAAGGCAGATGGTCTATTCTGCAAACTATAAACTATAAATTTACTTTCTCGAAGCCTAACATACTTAGTTTGGCAAAGTAGCTTTGATGTCTCTAGAGGGCGTGAATTCTTCTAATATCATAAAAAAGCGTAGAGTTATTAGGACTATACTCATAGGCAGTGTGTAATTTAAAATCAACTATAAGAATACATTCTTATATGAAGTTATAGATATAGAGATTAGACCGCTATTAAAAATGAAAACTTCGCATATATTAAGATTAATTCTGTTTGTTAATTGATAGCAAGTTACTTGCTTCTCTCATCATTAGTTGCGAGAGTTATTTGTATAAGAAAACTTAGTGTAGTTATTTTAATCACAAGCACATCTTATTAGAAGGCGAGAAGGCATTCCTTAATTACCTCAATCTTTAATAAACTGGCAGCAAAAGGGTAAGATTAATCAATATGAGTCTTTGTTCTGTGTACAGTTGCGTATAAAATATGTAGATTTTTTTATAGCTTTAGATACTCGCTGAGAAAAGACAAATATCTACAAATAAATTTAAAATATGTATATTTACGCCTATATCCTTAGTAGGAGGCAGAGGCACAACCAGGGCACCAACGGCTAGCCGAAGTCAGTAAGTCCCCCTAATGTGATAGGTGGCAAGCCTATCACTAACCGGGCACATAATATTCAATCCCGGGCTACGTTATTTTTAATTAAAAATTGAAAATAGATATTTCGCCTATTTTGTCTCCAGCCCCGGGGATTGAATTCGGTATCTCTAGAAGTCAAGCCCGACGCTAGACCGCTAGACCACAAAGACGATAAAAAATATGTTAATGTGCATTTGAGACACGCACGGTGAAGGTTTTCTTTTACACGAATTATTTGGCAAGTTTCTTACTACCTAGGTATATGTAGCTATAAGTACTGTCAGTGTCAAATTGATATGGGCTCCTAGTAGTTTAAATTATTTTAAAAACATAAAAGCAATTTGATGCAAGAAGGCCAGATCATTTTATGGTTGTAAGTATACAAAGTGTTCAAAATGTCTTACTAATCTACTAATCATTATTTTTGCATTTAAGTTTTCAAAATTATCTTAGCAATCAAAACTTTTAAACAATAAATACATAGTGCATGTCTTTAAAATACAACTTTAAATAACAAATAAAACATTTTGTATAAAATCAATTAAACTTCCTTGTTTTGCTAAAACCAGTTTTACCAAAGCAAAAGCTTAAAGTTATGATGTATTTATTACACAGATTATAGGTGCTTACCTATTACTTTCAGCAACCCGTACAACTACAGTCTGCATTTGTTAAATTAAGGAGCCGTTCCAACCGTGTTGTAATTAAATATGTTACCTTGTAAAAAATCTTTAAATATGAACGGGTAACTTGAGAGTGACAACTTTAACAAATAAAACTTTGTAAAGATTTTACTGTTTATATTAAGAATGAAAAAAATGATTGATAATGCTGCCGTACTATGACAATCCACTGTATCTATACATATCAGTTTTTTATTGTAACACTAAAAACCAAGTTGTTAGTACGTAGCTACAAAGATTATCATTAAAAATGATTAATTCTTTAATAATCTCAGAAACAATTTAGCAAAGTACAGTGTATGTTACAAAAACTAAAGATTTGTTCCTTAAAAAGCTTGTATTTCAATATAGAATTTTGTCGTAAAATGACCGGATAGATAGTACAAAGGTTGTTGACCAACGTTGACCAAGGTTACGAGGGTCAAACTGAAAGTTCTTGGAAAATCAAAAACTAAGCATTCAAAACTAAGCAAGTTATTAGTTTTATTATAACTTTTCAAAATAGCGTCCATTTACATCAATACATCGCTGCATTCGATGGAACCATTGAGAAAAGCACCTTGCCCAC
>NJDD01003244.1:105273-123816 GCA_002245505.1 Calephelis nemesis
CGCACGCACGCACTCAGTCATACACATAGGAACGTCGAACGTATGACACCCGTCGTTTTGCTTCGAGGGTTAAAAATGAATCGCTGAATGTTTATTGCTGAAGCGCATAACTATTGAACGACTGGGCCGATTTGGCTAATTCTTTTTTGTTCCTTTCAACTAAATAACGTAGAGATAGGTTTGCCAACGACCAAATTGTGGGAATGGGAGTGCCTTCGGCTAGTTGGGTGTGGCCTGATTGTATCTCTGCCTACCTCACGATACGGACATGAAGATACTTTTTTTTAAATGTTGGGTATATTAGAATCGTAGACTATCATGCCACTTGCATTAATAGTCCATATGACGTGAATATAATTTGTGATATTTCCTGAAAACTGTCAAAAAATTTGAAGACCTTATTGCTATAAAATATTGTGATCTACATGTTATTTTGATTTATAAACTATGTTCTTGTAAAGTTCCATCAAAATCCGTTGAGTAGATGTGCGTGAAATGATAACAAACATCTGTCCATTCTCACAAACTAAAGCATTTACAATTTTAGTAGGATCATTAGGCCTTATTTATAATGTACTAAATTTATTTAAAAATATATTGGTTATAAAGATTTGATGTTAAGATCTTATTAATCAAAATGAATCAAATTCACTACATAGTATGTATATATAAAACAAAGTCGCTTCCTCTGTCCCTATGTCCCTTTGTATGCTTAAATCTTTAAAACTACGCAACGGATTTTGATGCAGTTTTTCAATAGATAAAGTGATTAATGAGGAAGGATTATATGTATTTTTATAACCGTGCGAAGCCGGGGCGGGCCGCTAGTAATTTATAAAAGAAAAAAATACTTATTACAAATTATTTTGTAAAACACAAACATGTGAAGGCAAAAAAATATCTGATACATTTCAATATACATCATCAATAATCTAATATAGGCCCATATTGTTGTTTGATAGCTCCAGCTTAATGGACTGTCAGAGGCACGCCTCCATTGTTTTCTCTTCAGACGCAACCTTTCTGTCTGCTGATACCTTTTGAGGTTAACATTGTTGTCTACAATTACGGTAAAAACAATTACTCTTGTCTAGATTAGTATTTTATCTTTTTGGCATAGAGGAGTCTTGGTAATGTAATTGTGTTAATTTTGATAGTAGGTATTTGCCTTAATGTTATTGTAAGTTTAAGTAGATCTTTGCCTTTATTGTTTCGTCAATTTTTAGAGGCTTGCACGTTACTGCGTTAAAGTTAGTAATAAGTCAGGATCACATTCATGTTTCTGGGTTAAATTTAACAATGTGTCAGGGCCACATGCATGTTTCTAGGTAAACTTTATTTATAACTTAGGCCACTTACATGTGTCTGGGTTAAATTTAATAATGAGTTAGAGCCACTTGCATGTTTCAGGGTTAAATTTAATACTGAGTTAGGGCCACTCGCATGTTTCTGGGTTAAATTTAATAATGAGTTAGGGCCACTTGCACGTTTCTGGGTTAAATTTTATAGTAAGTAAGGGCTACTTGCATGTATCTGGGTTAAATTTCTTAATGAGTTAAGACCAATTGCATGTTTCAGGGTTAAATTTAATAATAAGTTAGGGCCACTTGCATGTTTCTGAGCTAAATTTAATAATAAGTTAAGACCACTTGCATGTTTCAGGGTTAAATTTAATAATAAGTTTGGGCCACTTCCATGTTTCTGAGCTAAATTTAATAATGAGTTAAGGCCACTTGCATGTTTAAGGGTTTAAACTAAATAATGAGTTAGAATCACTCCATGTTTCTGGGTTAAATTTAATAATGAGTTAGGGCTACTTGCGTACTCCTGGGTTAAATTTAATAATAAGTTAGGATCACTTGCATATAACTGTTTAAACTGATGAAAAATAATTGAATAGCAGTAAAACTAAATAAAACAAGATTAATTTATCGTAAATAGTCTCAAAAGTTTAAGTAAATAAACCGATGTTTACGTAGTTTTAATTGTGAAGGGATATCTATATAGTAGCTCTAAATCTAAATATATCATATAAAATCAATTTCTTTTTGTTAGTCTCGCTAAAATTCAAAAACGGCTGAACCAATTTGGCTGATTTGTACAAGTCCGGGAAAGGTTTAAGGCCTCAAACTGGATCTCAGCGGTTGCGGGGCGACGGTGAGAGCGGCACGATCTAACACATAGATTCTTATTGAAGTGAACTGGATGTCAGCGGAGCGGGAGCGGAGCGATCTGGCCGAACGCCGCGTCGCCCGCGACCGCCTCGCTCTCGCCGTCGCCCCGCAATCGCTGAGATCCAGTTTGAGGCCTAAAAGATACGAAAAAGGGAAAAACTATGAGGAAACCAGGAAAAACAACATTTGAATTTTTTTCATTCTAACTGAACGGGTGGAATGAAGTTCTCCGGGACAGCTAGTGTGTCATAAAATTTTAAACACTGCACTTTGTTGTTTTATTTGAACTTGGTTTAACTCGCTACCGCGTGTCTAGATTGGAAAAATAATCAATTGGTGCAGTTAACAAGATTAGATGGTACTTAGGTAGGTAAAGTTTTTTTTTAGATTTGCCGTCAGTATTCGCCACTGTCTAGTTTAGAGGATGGCATAATTGTTAAACTTATTTTAATTAACTTTTATTACAAGTTTAATATTATAGAGGTTACATTATTGATGCAAAGGGGAAGTTCTATCGTCAATAGTCAAATATTATGATCCTAAACTCACTAGATGCAGAGAAAAGAAGAGATCCATGGTATCCCCGTGTTGGTAAGGTATAAACCTAATAGCGATATCAGAAGAAATTAACGAAACATCGGGGAACAAAGGTTGAAAGTTTCCATTAAACAATTGTATACGAATACAGGCACCATTGTTTATTACCCTATACCCGTATTCAAGAGCTGTATCTGCTAATTGCGTCCCTCTTACGTCATTTTTGTAGAACCTACTTCTACGATGTTTATATTATTAGTAAGTAAGAACTATCTGCGTATTTGCCAGTCAGCTCGTGATAAGCGAATACAGGTTAAAATATAGGTCATCACCAACAAGACTACTGGTGGTAGAGAGCTGTTTAGCAACCTGCCGAATACGGATCCAACACCTTACCCAATACCTGCTGCCATAATGACTTCGTCATGTTCCAGTCTGGAGGGTAGGGTATCCAGTAAACTTACACGGTAAACCTTTCTTTTGGGCCTCAGGATCACAACTCACTTGTAACATTTATAGTTTTTATAGACTACGATTGTTTCTTACCATCAGAAAAGTCGTGTGCTTCTTTGTTAATCTCTAACAAAAAAAATATTTTGATTAACAGTATCAGCTGCTTACCGCGCGAACAAAACTGTCATATCGAGTTTCGTCAAAATTATTCCAGCAGTTTAGCCGTAAAAGCGTAACAGACAGACAGACTTTTGCATTATTGATATTAGTATGAAAGTATGGATGTTGCCCGATATCTGAAACCTTCGAGTTAACAAAACAAAAAGCAACCAATGTTCTCCAATGTCTAAAAAAAGAACTGATGTTCTTTGCTAAAATTAAGTAAAATTTAGTGAACCATTTTTAATGTTAAAATGGAAAGTATTGAGTACTTTACACATCCGTGCTTAAAATATCGCCAGGGAATAGAGAAACTCTTTTACTAGGAACCAAGTTTGCCAAAATTAAAAGGAACGTTATGAATTATTTATAGGTTTCAGGAACAATTAACAGAAATTATCGAGATTCGGAAGGAAGCTGAGACCATTTATTCGAAATTGCACATAGAAGCCCGACCATTCGACGCCGAAAAATCAAAACCTCATGGGAAAAAGAAGTTTAAAGGAAAAAATCCTGTTGTTTCTCCTTTCTATGCTACAAAAAGCTGAGCTTTGCAGAATAGACCATCTGCCTTCGTGCCAGGCAACTCGTAAAAGGCGAACATAGGCTTACCGTCACTAGCACCGTGACATCCTACTAGGTGGTAGAGTTTCGCAGCAACACGCCCGGATGGTACCACCGCCTTACCTATTCCTGCCGCCATAACGTCCAACGCTTGCCGTTGACTAATTGTTCCCGTTCGGAGGGTAAGGTAGCCGGTAAACTTACATTTGCAAGAGGTCTAACATCCCGGCCTCCGGTTGGCAACGCACCATAACTACCTCTTGTGTCCCTGGGCGGCGTGAATTTCTCACCATCAGGAAATCCGTCGGCTTTTTCGCCTTCCATTATCATAAAAAAAAAAAGATTATTAGTCATCTGAAGAACTCTGGACAATATTTTTAGAACACCCTAGTTTCCACTGCAGGTAGCAAATTTCAATAGAGTAATTTCTCACCATCAGGAAATCCGTCGGCTTTTTTGCCTTCCATTATCATAAAAAAAAAGATTATTAGTCATCTGAAGAACTCTGGACAATATTTTCAGAACACCCTAGTTTCCACTGCAGATAGTAAATTTCAATAGAGTAAATGTCAAACTAACCTTTTACTTTTTGTTTCGCTGTCATGATGTCAGCTGCAAATAGATATGAATCATTTTCATTTACGGTGCGCGAAAATAAACCAGATTTCTAGAAACAGATAAAGTTCGACAACCTAGTGAATATTTTTAAATAAAAGTATCTTCACACCCATATCCCCGAAGTGGTAGGCAGAGGCAGAACCAGGGCACCCACGACTAGCCGAAGACACTAAGTCGCACAATGTGATTGGTGGCAAGCCTATCGCCATCCGGGCACATATGCAATCCCGAGCAACATTTTTTTAAACGGATTATATTATAGCGGTTCAGATGTTGGATCTGACTTCATGAGTCCCGGGTTCGTTTCCGGGTCGGGCATCAAAAAGAAAATGTGGTCTTTACAATTTTCTAATAAAAAAATGTTGCTCGATATTTGAAATGTTGGCGATAGGCTTGCCACCTATTACACTGTGAGACTTAGTGTCTTCGGCAAGTCGTGGGTGCTCTGGTGGAATATCTATCCTAATTTTCGGGGATATGGGCTTGAAGATACCTACTAACTTGCCTTCTTGTGTATAATTTTACCGACATAAAAAGGAGTGTTATAAGTTTGACGGGTCTCTGTGTGTATGTTGTGGTATCATGACATGATTTTTGTTTAAATTACATTACCTTTCTATGAGTTAACGTCTTGACAAATGTACTATACTCGTTACTGTTCCTGTAAATTATTTGTGTGAAAACTTTAAACAGCGCCTCTATTGGTAACTAAAAGAAATACATTTTTAGACGAAAAGTGTCATAGATTTTGACACGTTACCTACTTACCGCACGTACCTAATCTATTACAAATCATGGTAATGAGTTGAAATATTATTAATTGATGGTTCTTGGATTGGAATTGATTTCAGTAACTTAAAGTAACTGAAATTTTTAATTTTTGAACCCCGACGCAAAACGATAGGTGTTATAAGTTTGACATGTTCTAAAATGATAATACGTATTTAAACAAAATCTTTAAAAAATAAGTGCATTTTTTAAAGAAAATGTTTAGTTTTGTAATGAATTTGGAGAGAATATGTGTGTGTGTGTGTGTGTCTATAAGTCTGTGGCATCGTAGCTCTTAAGCGGATGATAGGATTTTGATGCGGTTTTTTTAAGTTATTTAAAGAAGATCTGTCTAGGTGTTCAAGTTCATCAGCTCGTTTGCAGCTCATTGGTAAGCATCGGAATGGATATTAGATGGACTATGGGTATTTATTTCAATTTTGATCGTAAAACCTAACTTAAACCTAAACATTAAATAAACCTCAGTAAAACATTAATAAGTGCTGGCACAGCTGAGCTGGTTTGATGATGGAGCTAGATAATAGGAGACGTAACCACGGGATTCCTCATGATAATCCCATCGAGTTTCAACTCGTTAGATTCGTCTTAACTAGATCTGGTCACATTTTCTGATGACGAGGACTTGTTGACAAGGACCTTATAAAGAAAGTGGATGATGGACGATGAATCATAGTTTAAACGTTTCGTTATTCTTGCATCTTATCTAAACCACATCAAAAAGAGTGATGTTGTAAGATACCTGTGTGTGAGTGTGTGTGTCTGTCTGTGGCTTCATGACTTTTGAAGGGAAACCACCGTGTTCGATGAAAATTTTAAAATTTCGAATTTAAGATTATAGTGTTATTTTGTAATGGAAACTTAAACTTGCATTAATATTTTAATTTCAACGCACACATAACATTTTAGTGTCGTAATAAAGGCTAAACTGTATTTGTCAATAATCCGTCTGCTTATTTGCCTTCCAATCATAGCATTGGAAGGCAAGAAGACGGATTTCATTTTAATCATCCAAAATCTATATTATATAAAAGAAAGGCGTGTTAGTTACACTATAACCCAAGAATGGCTGAACAGATTTGGCAGAAAATTGATAGGGAGGTAGCTTTGAACCAGGAAACGTACATAGGATACTTTTATCCCGTTCCACTGTGACGAAATAAGAAAAAACATCATTTTTATTTTTCCTATACAAACTGAACGGTTGGAAGGAAGTTTGCCGGAGCAGCCAGTATTTGAATAATAGACAAGCACTCAGTTCAGTTGTTAAGGATTTTTTTATGATATTGGAAGGCGAACATGCAGACGGCTTTCCTGATGGTAAGAAATTCACGCCGTGGTAATGGTGCGTTGCCAACCCGAGGCCGGGATGTTGGGCCTCATTAGAATTTTGAAAAAGTTTACCGGCTACCTTATCCTCCAAACAGAAACACGTTACGACGTTATGGCGGCAGGAATAGGTAAGGCGGTGATACTAATCCGGGTGAGTCTGTGATCCGGCTTCGAAACTCTACCACTTAGTCAGATGTGACGGTGCTAGTGACGGTAAGTCAATGCTCGCTTTTTACGAGCTGCCTGGCAGAAAGGCAGATGGTCTATTCTGCAAAGGAGCCCAGACCTACACGGGGAACACACACTCATTAGAATTTCGTGAAAATAATTAATCCGTCATTTCGACCTAATTTAGGCTCTGTTACATAAACGAAGTCGGTTAAAAATTCAAAAACATTGCGCAGCCATTACTATCTTACTACAGCTGTTGGTAGACGGTGTCTGTTTCCGGTTTCGAACAAGCCATAAATCAATGTAGGCAAGCGCGCCTGTGCTTATGCGGTTCAAGATTAGATCTAAATGTTAATGGAGCGCCCTAATTAGTACGCCTATTAGTGTTGCCAGACGTGAGAGAAACATCGTACCTGTACGAAATTTTAAATTTAGAAGAAACATATTACTCTAATACTGTAAATTATATAGAAGTAAAAGAGTTCATCCCTAAAAAGCACAGCTTCGTGCTTGCACAATATAAAAACCTTACAGTATATATTTACAGCAATTTTGTTGCTTGAAATTAAAATGAAAAGTGATAGGTACTCGTATGTAGTCAAGATTAACATCTCTCAACCATAATCACTAAACAAATAAAATAGAAGAAAATATGATATAAAATATGTTTTTTTTTTAAATAAAACAGTGCACAAATAAATATCAGTTGAAATAAAATAATAACATGGTTTACAGTGATAGAATAATATAACAGAACAAGAAATACGAATTTGATGTACATTGTACGAGAAATATAATTCGGCAGCTGGTAACGCTAGCCTATTGACATCATAGCGATATCTTTTAAATTGAAAGTACTATAAAAGTAAATGTTCTTTCATTAGAAACTAATAAAAGTGGTAATGTTTTGGAGTTACCATCATTCGTTCGTATCGTTTATAGCTACTGACACGCTATATTATTTGGATTAGCTAGCAAGTTTGTTTTAGTGGTATAACGAATTGGTACCTATTTGAAAAAAAAAAAATAATAATATTAAGTATTTCTTACGATTTTGATCTGAGATAGAAAATACGATGGCCTAATTAGTGAATATTCATTAATTAAAAATATAATTTAAATTATTAATGAGTGAGTACACTTTAATTAAACAACATAATGAGTAACTAGTAAGTACATTTTATTAAATAACTAGCTGTTGCGTGCAGCTTCGCTCGCGTTTTTTACAGGAACTTGTTATGCAATTGGGATTAAAAGTAGCCTATGAATCTATCTGTGTTCCAAATTTAAGACAAATCCAATCAGCCATTCGAGCGTGAAAGAGAAACAAATCTCCATCTCACTCACAAACTTTTGCATTTATAATATTAGTAGGATAAAATTAATGAGTGAATACTCATTATTATAATTATAACTCGTATTCGACATGTGAGGAAACATACATAATTATAACTCGTATTCGACATGTGATAAGGAAACATACATTTAGTAACCTATTCAGAGGGCGGGAAGGATTATTCTAAATACACTTGGCCACTTAAGTCAATATCCTGAAGGTAAAATCTACAGAAGTTTTTCTTCTAGTAAAATTTAAATTGTCTTTGCTGAAACCATGACAATCGTCATCTAAATACTGTTGACAAATGGGATTTTACTTTCTGTTCGCAAAAAATATTAAAAAAGTTATTGAAATGAAAACTTTTTTAAAGTGTTGCGAACTTTTTTTTGGAATGGGTAAAAACTACTTAACTTGCGTCAGGACACGTGACCTGATTAAAAATTCGTAAGAGTTCGTGAATTTTCGTGAGAGAATGTTCGTGTTGTCATGTTTGTGTACGATAGCGCAACAAATGATAGTACTTTCATACTAGTAATAATTAAAGCAATTCGTTCAAAATTATTCCCTAACTATTCCAAAATATCAAAAATGCACAACATTAATATTAAAGTTTTCACTTCTTCCGGCACTCCCGGAGTTTAGTAACAAAGGTAAGAGCGCAGGGTCTTTTCGTATGCTACGGTGTTTAGCAAGGGAATGAAAAATGTGTTAGCTACTTAATATGAGACCCACTCTTATGTCCGTGCCCTAACAAGAGATTGCTCAGGATGCGCCCGAAAAGATCAACGTCTCTCTTTATGAATTCACTTTCTATGATGGCACACAATTTCTATATCAAAACACGTAAGTACTTACTTTAAGAGTTTTTACAGTAGAAAACAACAAACTACCTCTCGGCTTTTTTGATGATAATACGGTATTAGGCCTTTTTTTTAAAGAGTGGAATGAAAATTCTCATGGATTTCCTTCGCTTACAGGGAGTGACCGGTTATTGTGGACTCTTACTGGCTAAAACCACTCAGCGACTATCCTCTATGCGTATCGTGTGACCATGGGCTTGACTAGGCAGTTTCTATCAGCATGGGGTCATGTAAAAGACATAGATAGGTTTGAGCCATAGATAGACTTATAGTATTGGTAAGGGTTTTAGTTAACGACATCTAAATGTTCATCACACAAATACCTGCCCCCTTCGGGATTCGAACCTCGCGTTTGGTCAGTGGAGTTACGGTTGTACGATAGACACTCGATCAACGAGGTGGTCAATTTTCTTTGGAAAATTATATAGCAATAACATTTGTAAAATAATTAAACTTAGAATACATATGAAGTATATTATTTATAAACTTTAAAAAAGTACAACAGCACTGGCACAACCAGGGCACCCACGACTAGCCGAAGACAGTAAGCCCCACAATGTGATAGGTGGCAAGCCTATCGCCAACCGGGCACCTTTCCAATCCCGAGCAACATTTTTTTTAAATAGAAAATTGGAAAAATCCTATTTTCTTTTTGTTGGTCGACCCGGGATTCGAACTCGGGACCTCATGCAGTCAAGTCCAACACCCGGACCGCTAGACTACAGAGGCGATTAAACTTTACATTAAATAAATATACATAATTAGTGATAATTAAATAACAGTAAAACTTAGTTTTGAATAAGTAAATCATCTACGTACATAAAAAACAAGTTTTTATTTAGATTTCCTTGGGATTCCATTATCAGATTTGGATTTGGAGGCACTGAAACACCTTGGAAGTACGCATTTTCAAGTAGAAAATAAAACTTTAAAATCCGTTCAGTTATGATGAGAAAAACTATAGGAGTCGAACATATAACCTCCTCCGTTTTTAGAAAACGGAAACTGTGCATTAACTATTTTTTAAAAACAAAAATTGTTTTGTGTGGGCACGGAATACAGAACCCAAAACGGAGGTTAATATTTTTTTTGTAATATTTGTCTGTTCAATTGTCACTCAAAAACTGCTAAGCGGATTTTCATCAAATTTTGTTAGTAGTAGATATCAATATACTTAAAAGGATGCCTCAATATTTTTTTTGTAACTATGTTATACTACAAATAAAGATATTTTCAAATTTTCATTCATTCACATCTTCATTTTTATCTATTCATATTCATATTTCATTCCTTCATTTATTTCATATTAATTTTTTTCATGTGTACGTCTCACAACAGCTAGTAACCAATAAAGCTTAAATCGTTAAAACCGGTATCTAAGTACGTTTATTTTAAGGAAGATTTAATGAAGACATTATTGGGTGAAGTGAAACAAAAGCCTTATTGTTCTCGGTTAGTACATTTCAGAAGTGCCAAGTTCATTGGGTTCGACGTTACCGAACTTCGTGACTTTCTGAATACGGTTTCCTGTAAATTTGCCGCAAGTAGACTCTGATAAGCAATTTTGGGAACAATTTGTCTCAGGTATCTTCATAAAATAATATTAAGAATTAGTAATTAATGATACATTTATTTGTACTAGTGGTCGCCCGTTGGTAGAAATTCGACAATGGTAAATTTTAACATCTTGTTGATAAGAACGCCATCTTCATTTCTCAAGACCAACTTCTAAACTTTATGATTAGTTAGTGCGCCATCTTTGATCTTTTATAGTTATCACCAATATATTTATTTGTTTGTGTCAAATGCATGGTAGTGTGGGTAATGTTTTATTTATTTATACTTTAAAAGCATTTTTATTTAAAAAAAATTGCATTATGTACTTCTCCTACACATAAACTATAAATGTGCCAAATTTTATGCGCGCGCGTATAAAATTTGGCACATTGGCGTCCGCGCAATTTTCGCAAAAAGGGGTCCAAAATTTTGGCATAATTTATTAATATATAGATTTACTTTAATGACTTAGGGTCGCTTGCACGCTTATGGTTTGAATATTCAATTCTGAGTAAGAGTATAATATCTTATATTATCATAAAATTAATACGTGAAGTAAAAACTTTAGACCTCTAATTTGGCACATTTATAGTTAGTAATGCTTATGTTTTTCAATAATAAGTAAAAAGGGGTCCAAAGTTTTGGCATAATTTATTAATATATAGATTTACTTTAATGACTTAGGGTCGCTTGCACGCTTATGGGTTGAATATTTAATTCTGAGTAAGAGTCTAATATCTTATATTATCATAAAATTAATACGTGAAGTAAAAACTATAGACCTGTAATTTGGCACATTTATAGTTAGTAATGCTTATGTTTTTCAATAATAATGTTTATAAAGTACTTAAAAAATAAAACATGGCGTACATACTTACTATATTCATAATGTTTGGAAACAAAGTAGTTGGTCGTGTTAAATAAAGATGGCGTTTTTTTATCAAAAAAACTAGTTGTGTTATATCCATGAAGTACTAATACTACTAGAGGTTATACTCCTTACAAAAACTTAATGCCATTTCCATATATTGGTGACTCTCTCTAATGTTTCACTGACCTTTTTTTCGTTTTGACTTTTTTAATAGACAACACAACAACTCTTACAAAAAGAGGACTGTACATTAGAGTGAATCAGCAATATTTGAAAATTACATCTTTGTTAAAGTATTTGCAAGTATTATAACCTCCAGTAGTAATAGCTTCATGGTATCACACTGCATTTGACATTTTAACCCGTAATATATACTATAATATATAATTCTTCTGTGAGTGTGTATGTCACAGAACTCCTTCTAGACGACTGGACCGATGTCGATGAAACTTTTTGTATGTGTTCTAGGGAATTCGAGAATGGTTTAGATTACAATTTGGTCCACTGGAAAATGGTTATTTTTAATTTTTTTTTTAATAATAAGTAGTTGTTGATTTTGGAATGTTTCATATCGGATCCGACAGACTGCGCTACTGTCTAAGCATTAATGTCAAGCGATACGAAGTTTGCTGGGTCAGCTAGTATACTATAATACCTTATATTATGTACTAAGAATTTATTCTCTGATTGTCCTTTAAAAAAGCAGAAACCAGGAATACGTTGTCATTTTCATAAAATTCTTTATTAAACACAAAATGTGACAAGGAAGTTAAAAATAACAATAAATATACATAAGGCTTATCCCATACAGATAATTTTGCAACAAACCTGCACAGAATCAACAGCTATTTTAATTTTAATTAGTTTAACATAACTGTTTTAAATTGTAATACGTCATAATGATGTAGTTAATTAACGACTTAAAACAATACGTCAATCATTTTAATGTTGAACGTTGTTCGACTTTTTTCATTCTATTTTCATAGAAATTGCTGATTGAATAAATAGATTTTACGATAATTAGAAGCAAATATTAAATATACCCAATTTTAATTATTGCAAATGATGTTGCAAGTAGCTTTTTATTATGTGACAGTACAGTACCTATCACATAATAAAAAGTACAGACAAAAGTAAAAGACAAAAAGTAAAAGACAGTACAGTACCTATCACATAATAAAAAGCTACTTAATATGACAAGCTCTTGTCTCTTAGGGGCCATATACGCTAAAATACGTCAGCAGTTTACTGTTTTTTTTATACAAAGCAATCATGGATCTTCCTGACAAAAATACACAAGATTAACATGAATGTGCTTTACTTGACCAGTGTTTCCAAAACACGATTCATTTCACTTTGCTCAATAGAAAAAAAAAAAAAAGTCAACTCGTTTTTGAAAGCTTTTGCTTTCTGTCTACTTCAATTGTGAAAATATACATAAACATAGATAAAAGAACCTAAAAGATAAGTGTTTCAGTTTTTATACTTTTTTTCAAATTACTTTTATAGTGTCAAAAATAGTGATTTGTCGCTTAAGACGTTTACTTTAGAGCGCCATTGTTCATAGTAATCATGGAACGGGGGAGCGCGGTGATTGGCTCTTCTGCCTGACTGAGTATGGGGCCTTAAGACAAGCGTGGCCCACAGACACGACACCCCCGTATTGGTCCGGGCTCCTTTGCAGAATAGACCATCTGCCTTCAAGCCAGGCAGCTTGTAAAAGGCGAGCATAGGCTTACCGTCAGGCGACTCATCCGGATTGGTACCACCGCCTTACCTATTTCTGCCGCCATAACGTCATGACGTGTTTCGGTTTGGAGGGTAAGCCGGTTAACTTACTTTTGCTGGAGGCCTAACATCCCGGCCTCTGGTTGGCAACGCACCATTATCACCTTTGGTGTCTCTAGGCGGCGTGAATTTCTTACCATCAGGAAATCCGTCTGCTGTTTGCCTTCCAACATCATAAAAAATAGATGTAACAGGTGCATCTTCTAGCTGGCATTTTAGGTCTATTGTCGGCAGGCTTGACCGGTCTCCTACTCTCCTCATTAGAACATGACCAAGTTATAATGGCGGCAGGAATAAACTGTAATTGGTTGAAAATTTGCGTCTTCGTTAGTGTAAAATAGTTGCGATTTTCATTCAAAGATTTAAGATGCATCTCCCCTTACAGTCCTTTAAGAGTTTATTTCTTTTTTTAAAGTAGCCTCTGTTTGAACTCTTTTCTTATACTAAATGAATATTAAATTTCATAAAACTTAGTGCATCTGCCTAGCCATTAAAATTGTCATAGATAGATAGATAGACTTTTGAACTCATATTGGGTAATAATAATACTTTGGATTATTAAACCAACTAATACTCAAAGTACTAATCATAGGTACTAATATTATAAAGAGGAAAACTTTGTTTGTTATTTTGTTTGGTTGTAATGAATAGGTTTAAAAACTACTGAACCGATTTTTAAAATTCTTTCACCATTCGAAAGCTACATTATCCACGAGTGACATAGGCTATGTTTCATCCAAATTGGTATAGTAAAAGCCAAGTTACGCAGGCGAAGCTGCTTGAAACTGCTAGTATTATATACAGTTTTTGAAAGCTGTTTCGTGCTAAGAGGAGACCTTTGAGCCATAAAATAAAATTTGCTATTATACGTTTTTGGTATTCGTATGACAAAATTTTCATTTACATAATACAAGTGATACAAATCGGTTGCTCATTTCTTTTGCAAAATTTAAAAAAAATATATAACAATATTTAAAGAAATCTATCTAGAGCTGCTCTAATTGGAAATAAACACAAGCGACAACTAGTTCATTCGATTTTACTACTCTATAAAATTAGCATTTAATTAAAAAACAAGTGTCTTTCTCAAAGTTAGAGAAAGTTAAAAACAATTAACGGCTTTTTAAGAATCTCCAAGAGTGTAACATAAAAGTAGTAATGGAAACTGTTTTTACTTCATTGGAAGTTTGTACGAACAGTGCTGCAGTTAGTGTTACTATAGAAGATAATTGAAATTGACTTCGAAGTTTTGAGATCTAGTGTACTTACATTTTTAGAACTACTTTCCAACTTTAAGACTAGTTAAAAAGACTTTAATTAGATTTGATTTTAAAGAATCGACTGTAGTTGTATTTGGAAACAAAATCTTTTATATTGTAAAATAGTTGAGTCTGCACTCTGAAGATATTTTATTAATTATTAGGAGTAAGTAGGATAGAGTAGGGTGATATTCATTTATAGCCTTATCACAAAAAAAAAACTATTAAACAAATTTTTGATAAAGCTTTTACTATGCGAGTAGTAAGCCTAAGATCTTACGGAGCGGTTTTTACCCGCGACCGCGTCTGTCGCAGAGCTGCGGTTTTATTTCAAGTCTCACATGACCGCTAATTTGTGCGGTCGCATGCCGTCACGGTTGAAATCATCGCTCGCAAACTTGTTTGATTCTGTGGGTGGGCGCGGTTGTAAACGCAAACAACCGCGGGCGCTGCGGGTGTAAAACGCGTGTTCTTACTTTTTGCATATAAATCTACATTCTACAGAGCCTGCAGACCCGTAACCGCCACGGTCGAGAGAAAAAACCGCTCCATGATTTCTTATTCCCAAAGCCGCATATTTCATAAAAACCCGACAAATACGTTATCTTTAATGAATAATAACAGTACCTAATATTTTTATTAATTGTTAGTTAACTTACCTAAATAAAAATAAAAATGCAAAGGGACGGTATCTGAAACAAAAAGAAAAGGTTTATAATAATAGCATGTAATAAGTAAACTGCTAGCTGCGGTACGAAAACCCATAGAATGAAAGATAAATCACGTTTGTAGAGTTTAACTCGTTTAACTGAAGTGGATGTAGATAATTTACCCCCTGTTCGTCCGGGCTCCTGTGCGGAATAGACCATCTGGCTTCCTGCCAGGCAATTCGTAAAAGGCGAGCAAAGGCTTACCGTCACTAACACGTTGACATCCTACTAGGTAGAGTTTCGCAGCAACTCGACCGGATTGGTACCACCGCCTTGCCTATTCCTGCCACCACAACGTCCAATTTTTGCAGTTGACGTGTTCCAGTTCGGAGGGTAAGGTAGCCGGTAAACCTAATTTTGCTCGAGGCCTAACATCCCGGCCTCAGATTGGCAACGCTACATTACCACCTTTGGTGTCTCTAGGTGGCGTGAATTTCTTACCATCAGGAAATCCGTCTGCTTGTTTGCCTTCCATTATCATAAAAAAAATACAACGAGCTTTTCTTTTTCTGATATTTAAAGCTGCTCTTATTTATAATAAGTAATATTCATAGTTAAGGGTGCATCACTGTCCTGTGGCCTATGTTAGGCCTATTGTGCAAGTCTACCGGCTCCCTACCTTCCAAACCAGAACGTGACATTTATGGGGGCAGGAATAAATACGCCAGTGAGTTCCTACTGCAGTCAACCGCTGAAGGTCTTGTTGGTGGCTGATTTAATCTATCTTCGCCTTAGCGGACCCAGATTAGCACAGTGATGACTGCTGTACCTGTTAAGTAAAGAGTACTAAAACTAGTCGAGGTACGTAATGCCTTTTTAAATACTATATACTGAAATTACGATCGATAGAATTATGTTACCACGCGTTATTACAATTTGTTTGAACTTTTTTTGTATATATTTCACTTTCACTATTTTCAGTGTTTTAGTCTTTCTTCAATAGTAAGTACGCGAATGAGTATAAAAGATAATGATGATTTGGATATAGCTTTAATTAAAACTTTGGAGTTTTAAATTAAGAATGTTCTTCTTCTTAAGGCTGATTTCACTAGTCAATATGACTAGTGAAATCAGCCTTAGTTTAGTAAAACTAAGCTCAGCAGAAACGAGTTTGATTATCGTGCAGTACTAATATTCAAATTATGCGCTTCAGATTTACACTTTTTACGATTTTTTCACTTTATACTTTTATTTTTAATTTTGCTGACCTAATATAAATTCAAGCGAAACGATTAATTATGTGTGATAACAACTCTACATGGATATCTTTAAAATACATTCGGATTTCCGAAACTTGACGAATATAGCAGAAGCGCATAATTTAAACAGTCTCGCTCATAAGTTACTATTCGACAAAATTCTTGTTTCCTGAACATCTACTTACCATTTAAAAGGGTACAACAATAAAATATTTACAATAACCAACATTTCCATGACAATAAAATTGACATGATTGAAAATTTTAACATTTGACCAAACGCGTTTTTACGATGAACGCTTTATGGTGAAATTTAATCTTAGAGTATCATTTTATGAACTAGAGAATCCTATTTGAATTTCTAAAGATTTTTGTTCGTTGGTTAGTCGAGCACAAAATCGTAAGTTAGTAGAGAATGGTGAATATAGTATGAATTCCACAATAAATACATGAACAGGAATGAGTCTGCGAAATTTCTGGCACCTAATTAGTAATGCACGTTTTGCACAACCTTTCTTGTCAGTGGGTCAACTTATTGGCATTAATCGATTAATTTTCAATCGATCACTTAGTGTGATTAATTTTAATCGAAATTAACTTAATCGAGATTAAATTAATCACAATTAAAATATTAATCGCATTCGCGATTTATTTAATCAGTAATCGTTAATTTGATTAAGTTGATTAAACTACTTTTTAAAGTTATAGTCTAAATTTGAAACCAAAATCTTATAAAATTACTTCCTAGATTTGTGAGAGATAGAAATTATTATTCACTTCGACTTGCAGTCGTAGTTGTCACTGTTGTTTTTCGGTCAATATTAATAACCTTTCTACAGATATAATAAGGCCTTCTTAAGATTTGTTGCTAAGATATTTTTGTTAATTATTGAAAAATGACAGCTGTTAACTGCCAACTGATCTAAAACAGCGCGATCTCTTGTCTTAAATAAAATATTAATATTTTTTATTTATACCGCCTCGTTGGTCGAGTGGCTAACGTACTCGCCTAACTACATCGACCGACCTCGAGGCTCGGGTTCGATTCCCGACGGGGGCAGGTATTTGTGTGATGAAAATTTAGATGTCTGCATTTTCGGGTCTGGGTGGCTATTAAATTTATTCTGGTATCTATTCAAGTATTTATATGTAATAGTATCGTTAACTAACACCCATAACACAAGCATATAATTTGCTTACTTTGGGGTTAGGTTGAATTTGTGTGATTTGTCCAGGGGTATAATAATAATTATTTATTTATTTCATAATAATATTGGCAATCAACTGTACATAATATCACGGAGTTAAACTAATAATTCGAAACAACTTCACTAAAACCTTTCACAATTGCAAACACCTTTGCAATACTAATTTATTTAACGTCATTCGATCTACGATTTTCAAACACACTGAGAGGACACCACTGAGATATCCTACGATTTATGTATCGCCAAATTCTCCACATCTCACAATTTTATGATCTCTATAACAATAGCATAGAGTTCATATTTATTAGACAAATATGGTTATACCAAGTGAAATGTTGCCAGCATTATAACATTCTCACAACTGGCGACACTAGTCGTTGTCGCCCCAAGATAAATGGCCGGCATTTTGTATACAATGACAAGTTTATTCGTGTTTTAGTAATCAATCGGTTTAATATCAGTAATTTAACAATATCGTAGCTCAAATTTATCTCACGAATTTTGTATTAGGAGTTAAAATATTGAACAAGTTGTCTTGTATATCACAAAAAGAGACATGTTATTTTGTAAACCAAATATTATTTGTATTAAATCTAGCTGTGCCCGCGACTTCGTCGACGTTTATTTTAATATAAAAATATTTAGTCGCCTTTGTGGTCTAGCGGTCCAAGTATTAGACTTGACTGCATGAAGTCCCGGGTTCGATTCCCGAGTCGGGCAACAAAAAGAAGTTTGGTTTTTCCAATTTTCTAATTAAAAAAAATGTTGTTCGGGATTGGATTTGTGGCTTGCTGACGTGTCGTCCAAAAAATTTTCGTCCACAGTGGACAAAACGACACTTTTTTATTTTATTACTTTTTTCACTGACGATTCGTCCACTGATCAAATAAATAAATAAATTAATACCTACATCAAAAAAATGTAGGAAATCACAATATAATATTGCCCAATTTTATCGT
>NJDD01003244.1:123858-144504 GCA_002245505.1 Calephelis nemesis
AGCAAGCCTGATTTGTGCCCGGTTGGCAGTTGTGGCCGGCTTGCCACCTATCACATTGTGGAACTTAGTGTCTTCGGCTAGTCGTGGGTGCCCTGCTTGTGCCTCTGCAGTACTTCAAATTCAAATTATTTTTTTTTTATTTCTCTTACAAACTGTTTAACAGAATGTAATTCAAAACCAAATAACGTAGTAAGAGACTGGTGTCTGCAACTAGGATACCCTGTGCGAGCAGATCACCAGGCCCAACTTCATCACGGATACTATAGTATTCCTTTACACTCGTGTTAGAGAAACAGAAATTTATAATGATAACAAACAACACAAAAATAAATTTTTAGTAATAATACAAGTAAATCGTTATTAGTTTCATATTTCTACAAATACGTAAACAACAAATCCTACAATTTAATTACAAATCATTAATTATTGTTTATTATTATAAGTATGTATATCCTCAAATTTCATTTTTTTTTAAAATAAAATTACAAAATTAATTGTTACTGAGTATGTGTAAGTGTGTGCCCGTATGTGCGTGTGTATGTGTGGAAAAAAAAACGCTTAAGAGGGTGTAAAAGACGTGTGTGTATGTATAAAAGCGACCGCTTGTACTGTGTGATTTGAGTGTAGGAGCGTTTGTTATTGTTTATGTGATATGAATCAAATAAAACAAGTGTGCACAATGTATGTTTGGTAGGGGTGTATAGGAAAGGATTTATACAATTGTTTTACTAATTTTTTTATACATGTTAAGACATTTATAATACAGTTTTTAACAGTAGTTCAGTTTCATCATAGGACAATGAGGACAACCAAGTAGATACTATTTGTTTACATTTATATTTGGTAAGATTGTAAATGTTTAGCCTGGAATTGATTTTGTTATATAAGAATGTGCTGAGGAAGCAAAAGAATTTATGGGAGAAAGATGTTTTAAAAATTGACACAGGCAGAATTCTTTGGTTAGATCGTTTATTTGATCTAGCCTCATATGGTATACTTGAATGTGTTTTAAGTATAACATGCAATACAAATAGCTGGCGTACGGTAAGTACCTGACATTTTTCATAAAGCTCTTTGGTCGAGTAGAAATATGGAAGAAAATTCATAACCTTCAGAACAGATCTTTGCGCTCTCTCAAGTTTAATCATATAAGTCTTGTAAGCTCCACCCCACGAGGACACACAGTAAGTTAGTAATGACTGGCAAATAGCTTTGTATATATTAGTAAGTAATTTTTTATCTGAGATGTGTCGAAGTTTTTCAGTGGTAGTCGATTGTAACAAAATCATTTATAATATTATTATCTTGTTAATACTAGTGGCTATTATTTAAAATGTGATATATTTAAGCTCTTTTTAGAGCTTTAGTACCATCAAGAAAAAATATGGTTGTAATTTTTTTTAAATTATTGAATTTATTGTTTTGAGTCAAATTAGTCAATTTTGGTGACATTTTGTTCAATTAAAATTCACAACCAAAATAATAATGAAGAAATTAATTTATCGGGTGTTACTTGCTCCCGTCAAATCTCACTTACTGAGCTTGAGTATGGAGGTATGAATGACTTTTTTTTAAGAGAAAGAAAAGAAAAAATATTTATTAGCGAAATATAAGTGTAACCGAGACGTCACAAAATTATTTAAACGTTCCAACATATTCTATATAACAACTTGTAGGTAGTGTGCAAATATTTTGATAGGTTTAAATCAAATTAGTAATTTTAATTATTTATTTACTATTTACACGCTGTTTTTTGTATTGATTACATGATTATATGTTAATACAAACAATTTTTAAATTGTAAATTAATTTATCCCTATCTACCGTTAACTACCAACTCATACATAACTTTAATTGACGACAAATGACTAGTTTTAAATGATTCAATATTGTTAAATCGGGTTACTAGATGCAAATTTTAAATTGACTAATGGCAAATGCTAACGTCAATGCCAAAAGCTAATAATAAAAAGCTCTTTTACTTAAAAAGAAATTATAAATCACTAGCAGTTGCCCGTGACGTCACCCGTGTGGTTATTGATCGCACAGCAAAAATTTTTTTAATATTGAAACTATCATATGTGTCAATTTAAGTTACTCTCTATGTATGTGCCAAACTTCATGAAAATAGGTTTAGCGGTTTTTGTGTGAAGGAGTAACAAATAAACATACAAACTTTCGCACTTATAAAATTAATAGGATTCACGACGGTGCGTACAAAACGTTTTAAAATTATCTTCATAGAACTTCCTAGTCCAGCTTTCCCATAAACGTCTTCACTGTGAATGAACCTCTCCATTCATATTTGATAGATGACTGCCATCTTAACCTTACCGCTGCCATAATTGGCTTCAAATGAGTCAGTAATAGTCAAGTCAAGTCAAGTAATACTGTTTAATGATCACTATTTCCTATGGCAATGAGATCGTCATTATTTATAGTTTATCTCGCTATTACTGCGCCTGATTCTTTATTAAGGCATCATTAATAGAAAAGGTTAATATTGCTTTTAGTTTTGTGATTACGTTGCCATAAAATGTATTCCCTTTTTGTAATATTACCAGACTAGCAGTTTCACGCAGCTTCGCCTGCGTAACTTGGCTTCTACTGCAGCGATTTTGAAGAAACAAAGTCTTTGTCACTTAGGGATAATGAACCATTCTAAAGCAAAAGAATTTTTGAAATCGGTTCGACAGTTTCGCAGCCTATTCATTACAAACAAACAAACAAAAAATCAAACCATTCCTCTTTATAATATTAGTATAAACAAGCTGATAAATACTAGAAGGTACTAGGCTCAGGTTGGTAGCGCACCATTACCACCTTTGATGTCTATAGGAGCGTTATTTTTTTACCATCAGGAAAAACGTCTGCTTGTTTGCCTTCCAATATCATAAAAAGACGTTGGCTTGTCCTATGAAAAATATCTTTTTAAAGGCACGGAAAATAATCAAAATTACTCCATCTGTTCAAGCGTGATACGATGACCAAGAAAATATAGATTCAGTTTTATGTATAAGAAAAAACATTTTATGAATTTACGCAGTAAGTTTTAACATTTCAGTGCTTATTATCTATGGAGTTTTTCTCCATAAGGGCCTTCTATGTAGAATAGACTATCTGTCTTCCTGCTTACCAGCTCGTGAAAAGCGAGAATTGGTTAATTGGGTCATTGGCAACGAGAGCATTAGTGGTAGAGATCTGAGATCCACCACCATACTTATCCCTACCAACATAATGACAGTGTGATATTTTGGTACAGATTGTAGGGTAGCCAGTAGACTTGTAAAATTGGCCTAACACCTCGGCCACAAGATAGAAATGCACCTACCTTCGGTGTTTTCAGGCCACGTTTATCGGGCTCTCAGAGGGTAGCCCTAAGCTTGTTCCGTACCTTATAATAAAAAATATTTACAAAACATTATTATCTTCTTGGAACTTCCTATTCCAGTATTTTCCTAAATATCTTTACCGTGAATGATACTTTTCATTTAAAATTGAATATAATTATCACCTTAACCTTACAGCTCCCATAATTGGCTTCAAATGAGTCAATTTCAACTAAAGTTGCTTAATGATCATTATTTCTGAAGCCAGTGAGATAGTCATCATTAGTGGTAGTTTAGGTAAGCACTAATTAAACTTATTATAGGTATAGCAGGTGTATGCTGTCTTTTTCAATAAAACTAACTCAAAAATGTCAAAAAACATGTCAAATTAGTCAGAACATAAAGAATGGTAACGTTTTTAATCAAATATATCCAGAAGAAAATCTTCTATAGAAACGTCGCGTAAAACTAATCTGATAGCACTACATGTGCTTTGTCTCTGTTGTTTGCTGGGTTGAAAGAAGATAGCAATAATTTAAAATTAGTTTAGTAAGTGCGCTGCAAAACCGCCATTGTTAGTTTATCTTGCAAATACTTATGCTAATACTAATGATAAAAATAAACTTGCTAAAACGCTTACTGTACTTATTCTTCGTTTATGTAGTCATTAATATAAAAGACTAAATTCGCTTTAGTTTCGTAATAAAATAGTTATAAAAATCGTGGTTTAATAAAATTTTTACGTTCAGTTTTTATACTGGCGCATTATCTAATGCTCAGTGCAGCGCCATTTTATAATGCGAGAGAACATTTTAAGAGCGATCATTATAAAAATGGAGCTGTTGGATAAGTCTATAAAATTCTGATCTGCTCATGTGAAGCAAAATTTCTTCCACGGGAAAATACGTCGTAAACTTAAAAGCATCAGCGGATATTCATGGTTTGACTCGCATTTTTTACAGAAAATCCGTTTTTATTTTTCAAATATTTGAAGTCGTTAAGATATTCAAAGCCGAGACAAAATTATTTTCTTATAAATAAAATGCTATTTAATAGTGTAGTTATTAAACCTTAATACAAAAAAGGATTTCTGGGCTTTTAAAGTTTTCAAATTAGGTAGGTACATAATTTGAAATTTCAATTTTAATAAAATATTTTTGATTTAAATACGATCATTAATTACTTCAAGAGTGACAATTAAAAATCAGAATGTAAGTAATAAAATAGTTTAACCGCAGTAAAACTGCAAAAAAACGGACATCAAGTGCAATTAACACAAAAATTGAGGTTTTTTTCTCGATTACCGGGGGATGTCATTTTCAAATCCAGACTTAATAAAAATGGGACTACCTCGGAAGTTAAGCTCTTTGAAATAAAAAGAGAATTTTTAAAATCAGCTCACAAAAATTTAAGACTTGGACTTGACTGCATGAGGTCTCGGATTCGAATCCCGGGTCGGCCAACAAAAAGAAAATTGGATTTTTCCATTTTTTTATAAAAAAAATGTTGGTCGGGATTGGAAACGTGCCCGGTTGGCGATAGGCTTGCCACCTATCACATTATGGGACTTGGTATCTTAGGCTAGTCGTGGGTGCCCTGGTTGTCTGGTTGTGCCTCTGCCTACCTCTTCGGGGATATGGGCGAGAAGATACTTTCTACAAAAAATTAAGAAATTCATTAACGTCCATAAAAAATATAGGATTAGAATAATCCTCCTCCTTTTTATCAAAGTCGGTTAAATACTAGGGAGTAGTTTGGTCAAATGGCCAAAGAATTTATAAAATAAAAATAAAAAAAGTTTGTTCGGAACAAAAATTGTTATACATACAAACAGTTTTTGCGCTCTCAACTGCTAAAGTTAAAAACTGTAGCGCAGAGAAATACAACTATCAATTGTGAAATGTTTGAATATTACCCAGAGTATGTAACGCAGCCATACATTATTGTTAATGGACACGGACCTCTTTCCATACAAAGTTTGACGTGGCGTTAAAAAGCACTGCATACTGCCTAATATACTGTAATCGGTTAATACTATTTAACTTTTTACTCTAAGACTAAATAATGTGTAACAAAGATACTTTCTTTTCGAACAATATTTACAAAAAAGGAAGATTTAAGGTTATGCTCCCACGGAAAAACCTATTATTTTTATAATCTAAAATTGTTCAAAAAAAATTGTTTAAATGTTGTTAAAAACGCTTCACAATATTCTTATTGGTCAACTACCAACTTTTCTACTACTAAACATATTTTGTGAACGGTCTTCGAGAATGTAATACATGTTTTTCGAAATGTGCGTATGAAAAACCTATTTTAAAATTTTTGAGGAAAAGACATATTTGAAGTATGTCTATACCTATATGTTTAATTGAACATATTTGTAGGTAAATATGAAAAGTCCAAGAGATTTAGTAGCATACATTTTATAAAAAACAAAATAATTAGTTTACGTATTATGTTGGACTCCGGGCGGATTTGGTCCATGTCCTTTTTTTTTCTTTTCTTTCTTTAGGTTTTGGCCTGCAGGTTAGTATTTTGCCATTAGTCAAGTAGAAATTTGCATCAAATTTTATATCAATTTTAATCAATATAGATAATTGGTCATCAGTAAATCATATCAGGTCCTTCTATAAAGCGGTGACCTCATTACTCAAGCTCATGTAATGAGATTTGGCGGCAACGAGGAAATACACGATACGCTAATTTCTTCATGATTATTTCATTCGTGCACTTTCACTGAACAAAATTGTAGAAAATGTGACCATATTGACTAATTTCATTTAATATTAACACGAAATTCAATAATTATGACAAAACTTCGACCATCTTTTCTCTCGCTGGCGCTAAAACTCATTCATGTCCTTTTACACATTAAGATTTAATATTGTTACGGAACCTTAAGCAAATAAACACCCACACTAGTCCACGTTTTTATATTTCAATGTAGGGAATTCGTCTTTCTTACAGTTATATTTATGAGTACTAAAACAGGCCCTTATTTGCTGTAACCAAAGTCCTATAAACGTAATGGGTGTCATAAATTTTAATCAACGCGACAATACCGTATTAGTGTTGCGTTTCGTGATCTAATAAATAAGCAAATCAAACTGTTTACTAGTGTGTGCTTGCTTGATCTCTGTAATTCTTTAATAAGTCATGTCGGATTATTATTACTAGTGGTCGCCCATTGGTCGAAATTCGACAATAATAAATTTAACTGTATGGTGCGCCATCTGTGATCTTTTATCGTTATTATCAACATGTTTGTTTGTGTGTATCACATGCATGGTAATGTGGGTAATGTTTTATTTATTGATTTAATGTACTTTGTAAGAATTATTATTGAAAAATATTAGCGTTCTGCACTTCTCCTACACACAAACTATAAGTGTGCCAAATTTTATGCACCTGCGTCCGCACAATTTTCGTAAAAAGGGGTCCAAAGTTTTGGCATCACGTATTAATATATGTCGATTTATTTTCCATTTTTAACCGTCTCCATAAAACGAGGTTTTAATTTGACTATATTTCGTTTTCATCAAAATTAAATTTCTTGATTCTTGACAGAAATTCGCTGTCAGATTTTCTCTCTCCAGGAAGAGGACTCTCCAGGAGACCGGACTGCTACGGGGCCTGTCTACCTGTCTTAACTATGAATGGCAAATTCTGTATTGTTCTGTTTTTTCAAAGGAATCTTCTCCTGACAAATTAAATAATTAATAGAATAAAAATAGTATAAACAAAACTATCTTCTTCCTCAATTCAAACGACATGTGATGATCAAGGACTCTGCAAAAAAAAACACTTAATGTTTTCGTGAAATTTCCGTATGTTACTTTCATTGCCTGGTATATCTTGCAACGCCCTATTAAAAGTTTTTAAGTAAAACTTCTTTTCTGCTGCGCTCCAAGAAAAAATGATGTCTGATCTTACCAAATCGAGAGGTAGTAGATATGTAATAAAATATCTGGAGTTGGTTTTTGGTAGACTTACACAATAGACAGTTAGGTCTATTTAAATAACTTATTTAATTATCGCCTCTGTGGTGTAGCGGTCCGGGTGTTGGACTTGACTGCTTGAGGTCTCGGGTTCGAATCCCGGGTAGGCCAACAAAAAAAATTGGACTTTTCCAATTTTCTAATAAAAAAAATGTTGTTCGGGATTGGAAATGTGCCTGGTTGGCGATAGGCTTGCCACCTATCACATTGTGGGACTTAGTGTCTTCGACTAGTCGTGGGTGCCTTGGTTGTGCCTCTGCCTACCTCTTCGGGGATATGGGCGTCAAATACTTTTTTTATTTTATTTAATTAAAATTTATTACAGCGGTAACCCTAGCCACAAGGCATCGACGCACTTAGAACATCTATAATGTCTATTGGCTATAGTTGACTGTTGTCATTAAGAGAATCGTGTGCTTTTTCACTGTCTTTAAAAAAAAATTAAAAAAATGAGTAGAAAATTAATAGAACAAAACTTGTTTTCTTAGATTCGGTCAAGAACCAAACTAATGAGGAACAAATGACACACAAGACTGTAATACAATCTGGCAACACTACCAGCATTACATGGCTAGAAACGGTACCGTTGTGGTAACGTGTAACACTCATTAATTTCCAGGACGCGGTTAGGTAAACACTTCCCTTACATGGCTTCCGTAACAAAATCTTTGCCAAGACTATTTATCTGCAGTGCATTTGCAATATAGCAAGACTAGAGCAAATTAAACATGGCGTCGTTTTTAATTTTTTTAGAATTTTTCCGTTGATTCCTCTTTGTAGAAGAGACCGATATGGTCCTTTCATTTTTGAAATGAAAACTTCTTCAGCGGCGTTGCGCTCTTTTTTGGATTGAGTAAAAGCTTCTAAACTCGCGTCAGGACACGTGACCTGATCAAAAATTTGTAAGACGGCTTGCGCGAATGTTCGTGTTGTCATGTTTGTGTACGATAGCTCAATAAATGAATATTGTATTGTATTCATGCAAAATTGTTCCCTAACCATTCCAAAATATCAAAAATGCACAACGTTAATATTCAAATGTTCACTTCTGTCGGCATTCCTGGCGGCGTTTGTTCACGCTTGATGCTATGACCAAGGAAAAGTTTTCATTTATAACAGAAGATATGTGCTTTAAATTCATTTTATGTGTATGTTTAAAAATAAGTTTTAAAATATTCCACACTTATTATCTATGCAAATTTTCTCCATGAGGGTATTGAATGAAAAGACTATCTGCCTTCCTGTCTGGCAGCTCGTTTGAGACGAGCATAGGTTAAATCGGTACCAACAAGAACACAATAGGTAGAATGAATTGCAGCAATTTGTAAAGATAGGGATTCACTGCCATACCTATTTCTGTCACCCTCATGACAGTATCATTTTCCGTTCCACGGATAGAGTAGCACATAGGCTTGAAATATAGGCATCCATTTCACTTCGTGAAAGAGGAGTAAATTCAAATTGTAAATTTGATCACAATTCATTAAAGCGTAGTCTGATTTGCGTAATTTTTTTTTGAACGAAGTTCCTGACGGCAGGTTTCGAGAAGAGAGGGATTCTGCTGTGCGACCGAACTGTTTTTTTTAAATAGTAAAACCATAAAAAAACATGGAACAAAACCGTTAACAGTATAGTTGCTGCGGGACCGAACTGAAAAAAATGTGATAGAAAACACCGTGGAATAAAACTGTGAAATGACGTGATGAGACGTGCGCAGGCGCGACAGTCGTATACACAAGTGAGTAGTGTATAATACTTTTCTATTTCTCACTCCACCCCGCCAATGCATAGCATATACTCATGAATTGTGCCGATTCTACATAAGCCGAAGGAACTTCGTTCCTACCTGGTGTCCAACGACACCACATTTTTATTTGTAGTATGTTCTTAATAGTTAGTCAAATTACATTTTAAGTCATAATTTTGGCAGCATTATTTCGAATTACTGAAATATCAACACCAAGTATAATTCAAAATCCGAAATGTTTCTCACATTTGAACGCACAATAGCCCTGCCATGAACGCCTATAGCAGTATTATAACCATGTTGCTAAAATATGTCCATTCATACGACCTTGACCGCCTCGTTGGTCGAGTGACTAGCGTACATGCCAAACTACTACGACCAACCACTAAGATTGGGTTCGGTTCCCTACGGGGACAGACATTTGTGTGATGATCATATTTTAGATGTCTGCATTCCGGGTCTGGGTGTTTATTAAATTTACTCTGATATCTATTCAAGTATGTCTATGTATTAGTTTCGTTGATAAACAACCATAACACAAGCACATAAATTGCTTACTTTGGAGTTAGATTCCATTAGATTCTTTGTGTGACTTGTCCAGGGATATTTATTTAAGTAGGCATCTTTACGGCATAGTCAATAAGGTTGTCTTTCTTCGTTGAAAATTAGTATTACAGAAATAATATTGGTTTATGAGTTTATGGTAACCCCCAAGTCACTTTACTTATACAAACATATTTTCGGGCGGGCAGAGTTAATTGAGTGGCAAGTAAACGAAGTTCGTAGGGTCGACTTGCAAAAAATAAATAACATTCACCTCCCCCAACGAAGGCGTTGGCATTGCTAGAAAATTTTAAAACAATATTTACAGAAGGGCTATTTAAATCTGAAATGTATGGAGTTCTGAGCATTGTCACAACAATTACTTCCTTATTTTTCCAAGATTCCAGAACTCTACCGTGTTGGTCCGAGCTTTTTTACAGATTAGAACCATCTGCCCTCCTACCAGGCAGCTCGTAAACACTAACACCGTGACATCTGACTAAGTGTTAGAGTTTTGCAAGGGCTCGCCCGGATTGGTACCACTGCCTTACATATTCCTGCTGTCATAACGACAGCGCTAGTCACGTTCAAGCGCTGACGTTATGGCGTTGAAAACTTGAAGCGCTTGATGTTAACGTATTCCGGTTCGAAGGATAAGGTAGTCGGTAAACTTACTTTTGCTCGCGGCTTAACATCCCGGATTTAGGTTGTCAACGCACCATTACCGTCTTTGTTGTCTCTAGGCAGCGTTAATATCTTACCATCAGGAAATCTTTCTACTTGTTTGCCTTCGAATATCAAAAAAAATATTAATTGTACTTTCATCAAATTATGCAAAAAAGCTTACAAATACCTAATGAAATTCATATGACCCTTAAAAATAAACTTTTCACTTGTGATTCATAATCGTTCAAACTCCATTCAAATTAAAATGAAGTACCTGCCTTCATATTGCAACATCAGGATTTTACGATGTTGACTAATTGTTCGTTCGTGAGTACAAAGGTGTAAATGTAATGTTACACGATGTTATTATGTAATATTACGCACCTGCTTCTTTATAGCTTTTAACAAGCCCAAGATTTGTTGGACTAAGCATATTCGGACAATTTGCAGAAACGACCTCTTTTATTTCTCTGATTAAACCCCCTTTAAAAAAAGACAAGTTGCACTCCGGGAGTGCTGGCAGAAGTGAAAACTTGAATATTAGCATTTTTGATATTAAGGAATGGTTCGGGAATAATTTTGCACAAATTGCTTTATCAGTATTTGAGTACAATCATTTATGTAGTAGAATACGATGTTCTTTTATTGCGCTATTGTACCTACATAAACATGACAACACGAACATTCGCGCAAGCGCCCTGCGCCATCTTACGATTTTTGTCTTACGAATCAGGTCACGTACCTGATGCGAATTTAGAAGTTTTTACCCATTCAAAAAAAGTGCGCAACGCCGCTAAATAAGTTTTCACTTCAAAAAAGAAAACACAATTTAATTTTTTTGTCCGACCCGGAGATCGTACACGGGACATAAATACATTGGAGTCACGTTTTTTTTGTGCACATATCGTTCAGTACATCTACTGAGCGCTTTCTAAGAATTTCAACAGCTATTTTGGAAGTAGTAATATTGATATTTCATTCAGTTTTAGTTATTACTAATGTTTATAAACAATTTATTTCTTGTTTTATTGCCATCCTTCGTCTGTCCTCTCCATTACATTAAATCTAAATATATTTCTAATACAATATTAAGTTAGCGTAAGGAAATTGCAAAACGTTGTCTTTCCAGGAAGCGCTTCAGTGGAAAAATATTTCTGTATCAATAAGATAAGCAAAGCAATCTCCTGTGCTATACTGCTCTGGATCTGATCGCTCGGAAATACACTCAACGATATTTATAAAAGTTTCATATTAAAAATGTTCGCTTTGAATTTCTTTCATTTTACGTTCTTTTCTTATGTTGGGGACTTGGTGAACAATAGTACCGACTTTGACGCACACTGACCAAAAAAAACGACGGTTTGAACTCCGGAAGTGCCGGCAGAAGTGAAAACTGGTATATAAACGTTGTGGATTCCTGATATTTTGGAATGGTTAGGGAATAATTTTGCATAAATTGCTTTAGTTCTCAGTTTGCAAGCACCATCATTTATGGGGTAGAATATAATATACATTTATTGCGCTACCGTGCACAAACATGACAACACGAATATTCGCGCAAGCGCCCTTAGCCGTCTTACGTAATTAATTAAAATTTGACATGTTCGGTAATCCGGAAATGTCAAATTTTATTTTTTTAATTACCGGTTTTGGAGTTTTGTTATGTCTCTTTCTATTACTTTCTTCGAAAGAAGATAGCGATAACTTAAAATTAGTTGAGTGAATGCGCAACAAAATTACCATTGTCAAAAATTTAACACCCAACTTGTAACATGCCAGATGGGGATGACGTGGCAGTATGTTATTGGTTAAGAATCTAAGTTTAGATAATATTTAGCTAAACATGTGTTCAATGAGTGTTTAATTTTTTTGTAGTAAGACGAACATCGTATAATCTTGTACAGTTAACAAAATATTTTTATCATTTTCTTTCAGCCAACCGACTTATAAACCTGATTTGATTAAAAGGCTAAAAAATGTCGTATATACACATTATTCTACCAGCACTAAACATGTTTTGTCTCTTTCTATTGCTTGCATTGAAAGAAGACAGTTATAATAAAAAGTGGGGGTATATTTAGTTTGTGCGTAGCAGAATTACAACCATTGTAAGTTACTAAATTTACAAACACAAGTTTGTTTTAGTTTGCATATTCGGTTTTCATGTCAAAATAGTTGAAATAAAGTTGAACATAGAAATAGAGTGGAACTTTCGAGAAAAAATTAGGCTCTTTTTATGGAACGTGCTTCCGTGACTTCAGCATATGTTTTTCCTGTGGTTACGTTATAAAAAAAGAAACTTGGCTAGCATGGCTACACTATATTAAATGGCTTATTTAATATAGTGTAAAAAAACTGTAATGTGGAAAAGTACAAGTGGTATTCCAAAAACGTATATTCAATTCAGCTTCCCCGTGTTGCTCCGAGCTCATTTATTGAACAGACCATCTGCCTTCATGCCACGCAGCTCATAAAAGGTGAGCATGGACTTAGCGTCACTAACACCGTGACCTTCGACAATGTGGTAGAGTTTCGCAGCGACTGGCCCGGATTGGTAACAACACCACCTTATCTATTCCTGCGGCCATAATGTCATTGCTTGCCGTTGACGTGTTCCGATTCGGGGATAAGTTAGCCAGTAAGCTTACTTTTGCTATAGGCCTAACATTCCAGCCTCAGGCTAACAACGCACCATTACCACCTTTGGTGTCTCTAGGTGGCGTAAATTTCTTACCACCAGGAAATGCATACTTGTTTGCCTTCCAATATCATAAAAAAGCTACTGAAAAAGCAGTAACAGCTTGAAGTTTGTTCTAAAAAATCACCATAAACCGTACAATATTGTAAAAACTTGAATGATGCGATATTTTAGGAAAATTGTTACAAAATGCTAAATACTATCTTTAATATCAAAAGCAATTCCGCGCCAGGTGGGAAATATTACGTAATGGCGCTATTTGACGTGAAGTTTGTAGCACATTTGTATTCTCCAACAATTGGTCAACACCGTAAAACCCGTGAATGCCTTCCCATGTTGCTATAAATACCTCATTTTAATTTGAATGAGGTTTGAACGAGCGCTGGTACAAACATTTGCCATGTTTGATATTTGCAAGTGTAATAGCAATCGCTTAGTCTTTAAAACACAATTCAAACTACATGTTCTGCATTCGGGATTATTTTAACGAGAATCATAATGTTAAAAGATATTATTAATTAATCACCATTGTGTTATATCCTCTCTGTTGTAGGTAGTGCTTAGATGTAGAATTTGAGTTTATGAGGATCCAGAATCGAGTCTTGGTTCAGGCAACAAAAATGTTTAGCTATTGAATAGCTTCTATCGCGGACATTGAGCTTGAAAACCGAATCCAAAAATTCCGTAACGAAAATAACCCAACACCCCACTCCGACCGTCACCATAGTTTTGCCATCTCTCGATGAATAGCAGAACTTTTAATGACTTTTTAATCAAGCTTGTCTCTTTAGTTCAGCAACTCAACTCTAGGTGCCATTGGTTGGATCGGCGTTACTGCGCATGCATAATCCCCCTCTTTGCCCCGCAATCTGGTTACTCGTGCCTGCTTATGCAATAGCTTTACCGTGGCAGTTATGCTTTTTTGTAACACGCAACCTGCAGTATTACCAGAATATTTTTTTCTCGAATCGATTCGCCAGAGCGCTCGTGTAGCCCCGAGATAGCCCCATCATGGCCAATAAAATATTTCTGAAAAAAAAATATAACCAAATCGGCTACCTGTAGCCTGCGGATAAAATAATATCGCCGCTCGGTAAGGGAGATAGCCCTATTGGCGCTACATAGCCCCATTCTGACAACACTGACAACCTGTGTAAGAATGAGTAAGAATTAAAAATGTGAAAATTTCTGAAGACGTTTAGATATTTATATTATTTAAGCGTACAGATATAATTGACGTTTTGGTACGTTTACTAAAAAAATCCTTCGTTTTTTTATAGTATTTATCTTAACTGTTGTAGGAATTACTTAAGCACAATAAAGCTAAATAAACTCCATTTTTCTTAAGAGTCCAATTATGTAAACAAACGGTACCTGTTAGAAAACATTGAAGTGTTAGATCATTCATTAACGTTAAATTCAACATTATTGGTTCTGAGTATTCTTTAGCTATAAGCGAAACGTTTAACACTAGAAACTGTTTCAAATTTACTATTTTAACACATTAAATTTAGAAAATCTTTTTCTGAAACACAATTTATTTGCTACAATAATACAACATCCATAAAATTTATATATTTATGCAATTATGAATGAGTTTGAATGAATTATCAAATGATTTTTTAGTATTAAGTTATTTCAAAATAGGATAATTAGCTTGCAAGAACTTTTCGAATGATAAATATGACTTACTGGGAAGTACAATATACTGTATGTCCTAAACTTAAAATTGATTCATTAAAAGTAAAAGTAACCAATTTTAGGAAAAGTTACAAACTAGTCAATTAAATACAACAATAAATTGTGATGTCCTAGTAGATCGAGGATAATGTCTTTGAATACCAAATCAAAAATACCGTCAGTTATTTTCCATTTGCGAGTTTAAATCTGTAAACATATACCACTTCTAACACAAACTTGTGACAAAGTTTCATACAAATAAAACGTATTGGAAAAAAATATTAATTGTCCATATAGTAGTACATCACTAAATGTTATTACATAATATATTACAGTATATTTAACATAATGATTGATAGTAGGTTCAAAAAACCTGGCTAAAAAATACTTCCAATTGATTTCATCTAATTGATTTTTAATCATTATTACTTGGTAGTCAATAAACTACAACTACTGCAACATAATATTACCCAGCTTAGGTAATGTACAGTTTATTTGAAGTCGGTCGGTCGGTTGTTAATTTAAAAAAGGACAATACAAAATAATATAGACCGATGGCGGATGGAGCTTGAAGAAGTTTTAAGATACTGCAAGAGATAACCCCACACCAACTTAAATAATCAACTAGCTGTCCCCGTGAACTTCGTACCACCCGTTCAGTTTATATGGAAAATCAAAATGTTGTTTTTAACAGTTTTCTTACAATTGAAAAAAATAAAAAGTATTCTATGTCCTTTCCCTACCTATGTTTTAAGGTATCTCCTTACCAATTTTCAGCCTAATCGGTTCAGCCGTTCTTACTCGCGCAAGCGCCCTGCGGAGGAGGATAATCTGTGCCCTGCGCCGTCTTACGAATTTTCGTCATACGAAATTTCAGGTTAAGTGTTCTGGTGCTTAACCATTCAAAAAAAAGTGCGCAACGCCGTTAAAGAAGTTTTCAATTCAAAAAACAGTCAAATCATTAACCTCTCTCATTTTTTTCTGTCCATCAATTAAAATTGACCATCCTTTGAAAAATATCTAAATCAACATTTTAGTACAAACACGACAACAATAGAAAACATCTCCACGAAACAAAAGTATAAATTAGATTCTAACCAGAACAATGTAAACGACACACTTCAAAACCGACAACGAAGTGTCAAAGCTACATACTATAATTTACTTCCGCAGAAGAACCCGCTTTCTATGCAAACAACGATCTAGGGAGAATATTTCAAAATGAGATATGTCATTTTCGTATCTATTGTAATATATTACGGGCTGTTCTAGCGTGAAAAATATTATTCGTTTTGAAACACACTTTGTGGAGGTTCGTTCGATCGGAAACTACTATCCAAATATTTGCTACGTTTACCGCTTGCCTGTTATAAGTACTTGGGGCAAAACCGTCCAAGTTAAAATTACGTTAGCCTTTTCTCACACCGTTCGTTTATGGATAACAAAAATTTTATTCACGTCGGCCCGCAAATTGTCGCTGTTTCCGGTAGCTTTCGAACTTTTTACTGTTATTAGTTCCCTTATGTGATTTTTTCACATTATATGTTTACATTGTTTGTTCACTTTCGCCATACTTATAGGAAACGACTTCCAATCTACTTAGAAACTGAATTTTTTGCATATATATATAATACAATAATTTATGGCCATTTTAACAGCTGGCAAATTCAGGTACTAAAGCTGTATTCACAGAGTCCAGTAAACCGCATTTGCATTATTTTTCGAACTTTTTGTACGTCAATGATTTTAATTTGGAAACATAAAATCGGACGCTGCTGACGGACGAGTCTGACGGACACGGCTGACGGACGCGGTTGACGGACGCGGCTGACGGACGCGGCTAACGGACGCGGCTGACGGACGCGGATGACGGACGCAGCTAACAACCGCGGCTGACGGTTATCTTGATATTGAAAGTACACTGAGCCGTGTAAACTATCGAATGTAAGTCACGGACGTGACCTTGAGCATTCGAACGTCCGACGGACATCTGGCGCGCTGGGCGATATCGGTGATTTACACCCCCGCCCCCTACCCTTGCTTTGACGCTGTCACTATACACAGGGCGGCGCCGGCGACGGTTGTTTGATACAAGATGAGTGATTTATTTTATATTTGGACTTGGATTATAATCGTAACTCGAGACTTGCACTAACGTACATATTCTTAGGCTTGTTCTTTGTGTAAAATGTGATTAAGAAAATTTAACCCTTCACATTCATATTATGATTTTATTATTGTTTCTAAAATTTGTTTGCCGCCTCAAAAATTTTCCGCCCTGGGCAGCCACCCGGTCCGCCCACCCCTGAGGCCGGCCCTGACGGCTCGTGCACACTTCCGTAAGCCACGGCCGATAATGTGTTTCTCATTAATACTGTTAGAACAAAGACAACCAAATGTATTGATATTTGGTTGTCTATGTTATATAGCGATTGTCACTTATTAGATCGAATTATTTTTAAGATATTTTGGCGTTAAAATAAATAGAAGACATATTATTATGTAAAATTTGAACATTAGATAATTTTATGTATTTTTAATATTTTAGATTGGTAAGTGAATAATTTTGCACAAATTGCTGTATTTATTATCAATATTCATTTATGTGACGTTGTTTGAGAAAAGAGAAATTTATACGTATATTAGATCGAAACAGATTGACGATTTCGTACCTATTCCTTTTTTTTAATTTACCTACTCTCCCTCTGTCTTACGAAATTTTGACCAGTTCATATATCCTGACGCGAGTTTAATATTTTTTATCAATCATAAAAAGTGCAAAACGCTAGTAACGCAGTTTTCACTGCAATAAAACGATGAAAAGAAATTTGTAGCAGTTATAGTCTTACATGACTACCAAATTTAGATAAAAACAACAAATACAATATCAAATATCATGATAGTTTATTTAAATAATTTGCTACTTTCTGTGTTGCCACACTGCGATTTTTGAGTTTGTCACACTTTTTTAGTCTTTATCTTCGTGGAGTAGACTATATTATGATTATATATTTTATATAGGTACTTGCGGTCAAAACTTAAATAAATTGTTAAAAACATTGTAATAAGCATAACAATATTAGGTATGAACTTAGTTTAAAACAAAGTCTTTTTCGCTGTCTGTCTCTATGTATGCTTAGATATTTAAGACTGTATAAGATTTAGTAAGATTTCTTGCAGTTTTTTTAAACGGATCAAAAAGGGAGGAATTCTTAATTCGACTGTATGTTTTTTTTTGGATGTTTGTTACGCGATGACTCCATCAAAAGCTAACCGATTTTGATGCTTCATTTTTAGACATATAGGTCATAATTACAAGGTGGTCCCATTTTAGTTTTATCATGATCCGACCAGTGGTTTTTGAGTGATACTTAATATTGTATGAAAATTCAAATAAACACTTCTCACTTATTCACATTCACTGAGGTTGTCAACATGACTCAAAATCAAAATTAAAGATGTTGATAAAATGTATGAGGGACCTTTTCTGAACCATTTGGTATGTTCAGAAAAAATAATGATCCAATCGTGATAATGTACCCAATGAAATAGTTGGAGTCGGTTGTAGGAGTTTTATTGTAATTAATTATTAAAAGATAGAGTGATTCACGAGGAAACTGTATCTCACTCGTCTATATAAAATTCTCGTTCGTTCCCATACTCCTCCGAAATGGCTTGACCGATTCTCATGAAATTTTGTGAGCATATTGAGTAGGTCTGAGAATCGGCCAACATCTATTTTTCATACCCCTAAGTGATAAGGTTGATTCAACAAAATTTTTTTTCACTAAAACCACATTAAAAATATAGCAGAACAACGTCTACCGGGTCATCTAGTCATATATATAATTCTTATCTCACAATGTTCGTTCCCGGACTCCTCCGAAACGGCTTGACCGATTCTCTTGAAATTTTGTAAGCGTGTTGAGTAGGTCTGAGAATCGACCAACATCTATTTTTGTAACCCTAAGTGATGAGGGTGAATCTTTTTCATACCCCTTAGTGATAAGGGTGACTCACCCCAATTTTTTCATATCAGAACGTCTGCCGGGTCAGCTAGTATTATGTATAATAACATAGAAGTTTGTCCATCTGTGCGAAGCGGGGACGGGCTACTAATTGTTATATAAGTCAACTAGCTGTTCGTCCGCATTTTCATAAGAACCCATTTTGTGATCGGGATTAAAAGTAGCCTCTATGTCAAAATCTATCTGTGTTCCAAATTTCAGACAAATCCGTTGACCCATTTGATTGTGAAAGAGTAACAAATATCCATACATACATACTCACACACTTTCGCATTTTTAATATTAGTAGGGTAACAAGTCGTGTTCGTTACACAAAATAGGACTGGCGTACTATGGTTAGTAACATTAGGCTTGTACAACCACTAAACAAGTCGATTATTGAAAAAGATAAATTTATTACTTTCATTATAGTAGAAGGATATCAGTATAGCAACTGCGATTGAATCGTTCAGGTTCTAACTATAAATACAATGGGCAATTTAATTGTATCAAGTTTAAACATTTACATAATAAACCACGCAACCTCCATTTTCGTAATACAGATAATATGCAGGAAAGCTGCCAAAGCTAGCAATGTCATATCTATATATTCAATAATATAAAAATGATTTTCTAAATGTGTAGGTAAGTGCATTACTTCCTAACGACGGAACCGATTGGACTTATGAAAAAAAAACATGGAAAGTTACAGGGAAAATGGGAAAAACAATACTTTATTTTTCCCCTTACAAACTGAATGGGTGGAACGAAGTTCGCCGGCACAGCTAGTTTGTCATATGTAGAAATGTAAATGTCCTGTAGCTGGGGTGTAAGGCTATATGTGCAAGTCTAGCCTCCGGATCAGAACCTGACATTGTTAATCTGGCGGCAGGAATATGTGAAACGGTGAATCAGTAGCCGGACAAGTTGCTGCCTAGTACTTTACCACCAGTGAAATGAAAAGTGCATGTAGTTTACACATACCAATAGAAATGACGTAAAACCTATAGGCGCTGGTAAAAGACTTAAAACTTTGGAAGATGTCGTGGAAAAGGACACATAATTAGGAATACCGATGACCCAGTGAAGAGGAAAAGTGACCCTAAGTGTCTATGAACAAAACTTGAGGAACAACCAGTATTTATTTAAGAATGAGGGTCAAAAGGTTCAGATATTTCTATGAATATTTAAAAAAAAATCGAAAAAAGAAGTATCATAGCTGTGTAGCAAAAAAACCCGACCAAGTGCGAGTCGGACTCGCTCACCTAGGTTCCGTACAAACCTGTAGGTATAGAAGTAAAAGCTCACCCATTGCGCCGTTTTATTATATAACGTAACGGAAACTTTATTTAATTTTATTTAATTTAAATTGTTTATTTTTTTTATCTGTGCTTTAAGACATTGCTTTATACGAAATTTTAAAAGTTTACGGAAAGTATCCTTTATAATCATAAATATGATAATCATGATTCCCTCGGGAATTTCAAAACTTCGCGGAGAATGCGGCTTAATCGGTTGTATCTTTTCATTGCGTTAGCTAAGTTTGATGTTTTACAGCAAAATATAGTAGGCCTATTTATTATATTAAACTTATATCTACCTGATCCTGATAAAAGGGGTTTTGACAATCGAATGGACGGACAACATTTTGATCGAAGGGTTCCAGGGCCGCGCCGCCCCTGTGTGTGAAATATGCGGCGCACACAGGTGCCAAGAAAATAGGGGGCGCCGCTATCAAAATTATTTTTGTAACACCACATTTTAATTTTCTTCGTAGAAAAGTATACATAAGTAAGTAGATATAATAGGCGCAACAAATGCTGCATACAACAAGTATGTCATGTCTTGACATAATATTGCATTTATTGTACAAGTGTCCCAAGATAATATTCACGTTTGTGCTTTACTTGACCGCCTCGTTGGTCAAGTGTCTAGCGTACTCGCCTAACTACACTGACCAACCGAGAGGCTCGGG
>NJDD01003244.1:144524-181251 GCA_002245505.1 Calephelis nemesis
CATTTGTTTGATGAACATTTATATGTCTGCATTTCCGGGTCTGGGTGTTTATTAAATTTATTTTGGTATGTATTTATATGTATTAGTATCCTTGACTAACATTTATAACATAAGCTTATAATTTGAGGTTAGATTCAATTTTTGTAACTTGTGCAGGGTTATTTATTAATAACTTTACGTATTGGGTTTTAGCTCACAATAATTACAAGCTCAGGTTAACATCGAAAGAGCAGCCATAAGTTCATGACCGCAACCCGACCGACGCGATTTTGTAGGTGATGCCATGAAAATTGCCAAAAAATTAGATGTTTAAGCTGAATTTGAAATTTCCAATCCAAATCCCTAAGACGTCATAAGACTCCAAAAAGGTGAAACTATAAATGATACAATGCAATCAAATCCAAATCCAAATGCTTTTAAAATTAATGTATTTTTTGTACATCGGTTCAAACTTTATATTCCTTAGACGAAAGATTTAATTTATTGAACAATCGCAATGACGTGTTTATTTTTTTATTTAAGCTAAGTCAATCAATAATTAGCTGTCTTCGTTTGCAAGAAAACATTGCAGCAAAATATTAATTAATGATGAGTTAAAAATTTTCAAATGCTTATATTATTTTAAAACAATTTGGCAGCTGTACATATCATCGTTCATCAAAATAACATTAAATATTTTCTAACTATGCAAGTTACCGTAGCAAGTGCGGAAATGTCCTTTTCTAATTAAAAAATCCCTGCACTTAACGATGAGCCAGCAACAATATTTATACATACACGAAACATTTTTTTAAGTTATTTAAAAACTGCAAAATCTTTGCAAACAATAAACCTAGAATAGTGGAAATAATATAATTTATTGTTGTTTTTTTCAACATAGCAAAACGTAATAGTCAAGTTAGTACAATAAGAAAATTTTGTGTTTTTATTATTAATTATATATAATAATATCAGATGGAAAATCACAAATCAAGTAATATATAAAACATGTAAAAAATATTTCACGTTTTATTTCTCGTAATAATTGGCAAGCGAAAACGCACTAGTATCACCTATTTAGGAAAATATTATCAAATTACTTATATAAAACAAGAGAACATTTACTTCGGTTAAAATTAACAAATAAGAAGTGAAAATAAGTTGCAACATAAAGAATCATAAAAAAAGAGACGTTTCATATGTGTCGCACACAGGCGCTGTCGGGAGTCGGCGCAGCCCTGAATGTAACCCACATTTTATCCTATTAGATACGGAACCCTAAAAACACTATTTTAGTAGAATTGACAACCACGTCCTTTCTAGAGTCTTGTAAAAATACATATTATTATAAAGTTTACCTACTGGCTACTTTACCCTTAGGAAGTGACAGAAACAGCTTAACACGTTGATGCGAACAGCGTATAAGTACGTCAAATTATGGTAGGAGTTATGAAGCACGACGTATTATGACGTTCAGCTAATAAGTGTCGTATGGAGCATAACGTGGTAGCATGGCGCCTGTTCCTGCTTCTCTCTATTAGTTCGTTTGATGTGCGACAACGCATTAAATTGTTAATTTTATAGTGCTACACGCAAAAAAATTTGCACGTATTTCAAAATTAGATGGGTCATTTGAATAAAAAACAAATCAACAATTTGTTTTTTTTTTGATTATGTATAGTTGAAAAAATAATAAATACTATAAATCTTCCGAAATCACATTGCAAATGATAAGTTCAATGCTCAATGATAAGATCAATCACTTTTTTGTAGATAGATCTTAACTTTGGTTCACTATTGAAGTAAAAAATTATAGACATTTAAAAAAATAACAAATTGAAATGTTTTATTAAACAAAATGAGTTTTATTGAATCCGGCGTTACATCCATCTATTATAACTAATGTAAAATTAGTTTTTATTACGCTAAATCCACGTAAGCAGTGTAACTGTTGTAATAAATAATCCTCCAAATTACAAAGAATGTCACAATCCTAACTAACGTTACCACCGCCCACTTCCGCGACCAGAACACGAATAAAGGCAGAGCTAGGGATTACAATATAAATTGTCACGTCCTTCGCATGTGACTACCCTACCTAAAGTTACCACCTCCCACCTCCGCGACCGGATCTTGAATAGAGTTCGTACTCGGGAAACAAAATCACTTGTCACGTCCTTCTCCAACTTTATCGAAGAACTAACCACAGAGAACACCAAATCCTCTTCTTCTGAAGGTGCCTTGGTGTCGAGGCGAAAAAATCGAGTGCGATTTGGTGTTCTCTGTGGTGAGTTCTTCGACAAAGTTAGCGAAGGACGAGACAAGTGGTTTTGATCCCCGATTCCGCCGCTTAGTTTTGTGCGGATTTGGATCTTTATCTGATGCATACTTTTTTTAAAGATAAAAGCACAAATAAAAACAGGTAGCGAAAGGGGTCTCTCACGTTTTCACACGAAATTTTCAAAGTCGGTATTAAATATTCATACACAGATAATGATACAATTTAAAGCTACAATGTGAATAGCAATAAAGCATTATAATCTGGTTTCTTAACTAAACGTCTAATGTTTCTAAGCATCTACTTATCACTTTCATCTTTCCGATTCACACTTTATTACATCAAAGTATGATAACCTGAATTCCAAGCTTACATAACTGTTAATTGGTGTTATAAATTTAAACCATAATCCATGTTGCAATAAAAAGAGATGCTGTATCTACAATATGCTAAACATGGAAGAAATATACATATTTCATTTTTGAAGTCTTTATGGATTATGTTGTCAACACTTTGAAATGATTAATACGAGTAGATCCTCGTATAAATAATAATGGTATGTTTTTGAATTATATTGGTTATGTGTTAGCCTTGTTTAAATTATTAATTTATTAAAATTAATTTCGTTATTTTTACAAAAATGTGTCGAGATATACGAAGTTTGCCGGGTCGTGTAGTTAAAAATATTTACAAGTGGCATTTAAATCACGTGGTGAGCTTTTTGAAGTTTTTCAAGTAACAATAAGAAGTATTGTGTATCATTCAGTTATCTTATCTTATCAGTAAATTAGCGGCCCGCCCCGGCAAGGCACGGGTATAAGATATAATTATAAACCTTCCTTTTCAATTATTTTGTCTATTGAAAACAAACTGCATCAAAATCCGTTGTGTAGTTTTAAAGATTTGAGCTTACAAAGGGACATAGGGACAGAGGAAGCGAGTTTGTTTTAAACTATGTAGTGATAATGTGGATATCTTTAATTTCTATGTAGAAATGTTGTTTGGTGCACTATAAAAAGTTATTGATTCCTGATAACGTTCTTTTTATAAGAAATTAAGAAAACGCTTTTTGTTGTTGCCCAACCAGGGGATCGAACCTGGAATATCCACAAGTCAAGTACAACACCGGGTCACTGGACAACATAGGTGATATCACCATCATTATAATAGACAAAATAATATTCACTTTTGTGGTTGAATCGAAAGTATTCGGGCTTAGAGTGAAAAATACGGACACGTTCCGAATACACGAATTCCGTTATCGATAAAATTTTATCGCATCATTTTCTCATCCCCGATTGGGTTGTTTCCGAATTCACGCGCCCCTTTTCACGTTCTACCAATTCCCATTTTTAACTGACCCTATATTTTTCGATTCGGTGTTTTTTATATTATACAGAAAGGCTAGAGTTTTCCCCTTCTATAACCGTAACGGAAAATTATGCTTTTGGGTGATTAAAAGTTTTAATAAGTTTAAGTATGGCTATTTTCGTAAGAAGCAAGTTGTATACTCATCGCCTCTGTAGTCTAGCAGTCCGACGTCGGGCTTCTTAAGGTTTCGAACCCCGGGTCGGATAAAAAAAATTAAAATGTATATTTTCAAAGTTCTAATAAAAATAACGTTGTCCGGGATTGGATACGTGGCCAGTTGGAGATAGGCCTGCCACCTATCACATTGTAGGACTTAGTTTCGTCGGCTAGTTATGGCTACCATGGTTGTGTCTCAGTCTCATGTGAGCGAGAAGATACTTTTTGTTATTCTATAATTCACAAAATCACTTTATTTTTTTTGTACTTACACAATATTCAGATATATTTTTATACAAAAGACAATCTTGAGGTGTTGAATATTCACTCTCAGCCACCCTTGAGGCTAGCGTAAAAAAATGTATTAAAATGGTGATTACATGGCACTTTTAAATACAAAGATGAGTAGTAAGAAAAACTGGTAAAACAGATTGCTGAGCTACTTTACTAGTACGGTAATTCAAAACCAGGTAGAATTATTTGATGTAGCTCGTCCAGATAGGTATCAAGGTATTAGATATTTTCCATCGTCGGCGCTTGGTAAAACTTCCAAATATTCATATTTTTAAATCAGCTGATGATGCTGTATAAGCGAAACCGTTAGACTACTAATTACAAAGTAATAAATTATAAGTGATAAGTAAAACAGTACAAGTGTTTCTTTCTTTAAAAATATGAGGTATCAAGGTCTTGTCTACTTGCTGTAAAAACCAGTACTTATCATATTATAGTATATTCCGTGTTCGAGTATAAGGTAAACTGCAGGCTTGAACACGTAGATTAAGATCTGGACTAATAGCAACACACCACAAGTATGTAAGGTGTCTATAGACGACGGTCGTCTTTTACCATTTGGAAAGACGCACGCTTGCATACAACCTGATAATCCTTTTTTTTATGATATAGGAAGCCAAACAAGCAGACGGATTTCCTGATGGTAAGAAATATACGCCGCCTAGAGACACCAAAGGTGGAAATGGTGCGTTGCCAACCTGAGGTCGGGATGTTAGGCCTCGAGCAAAAGTAAGTTTACCGGCTACCATACCCTCCAAACCGGAACACGTCATGACGTTATGGCGGTAGGAATAGGTAAGGCGGTAGTACCAATCTACCACCTCTACCACCTAGTCAGATGTCACGGTGTTAGTGACGGTAAGCATATGCTCGCCTTTCACGAGCTGCCTGGCAGGAAGGCAGATGGTCTATTCTGCAAAGGAGCCCGGGCCTACTCGGGAAAAATCAGAACACTCTGGGATCTGGACTAAAAACCAGAAGTATGTAAGGTGTCTACAGACGACGCCTGCTTGCACACAACCTGATAATCGAGAAAGAAATAAGCCAGACCCATAATCAAGGATACAAAAAACATCTTCATCTGATTGAGCTTTTGGAATGGCTTAACTTGCTCAAGTTAACGGTTTGTTTGGATTAACCCTTGATCGGTTTTACCAGTATGTTAGGTAAGCTTTTTAATTATGTTAAACCTGGTGAAGCGGAGTTGCTTTGGAAAAGGGGTTCAAAGGGATTTTATTTCATTTTAACAATAAAGGAAAACTTACAGCTAATTAAGTTCATAAGATAAGTTAAGTTTCATTTGCTTAATTGTGTTAGCATGAATTATTTCAAACCAACCACCAGACATTTGTGTGATAAACATTTTTAAAGTAACTTTTCTGGGTCTAGGTGTTTATTACATGTATGTTGGTATTTGTTTATGTATTTCTACGTAATTACGTATTAGTATCGTTGTGTAAGCGCACATAATACAATCATATAATTTGCTTACTTTGGGGTTAGGTCACCTTGTGTCATTTGTCGCAGTATATTTATTTATTTCAAACCAACAACTTATATGCGTTTACTTAAAAACACAATTGTACGGTTGTGAAAAACCAATTAATTCACTTCGATTTTATTTCAAAACCGGTCACCCCAAAATTTTTGAAGGGGTTTTTTACCAAGGTTGACATTCCACGATCAGATCAATCGAATATTATCCGAGGGTGGTGTCAAGAGTCTCCGAAAAGTTTGTATGAAAAGGGTAATGAACGTGAAAGAAGCCAGACAGGTTTGTCAGGATTGTGAGGTCTGGCACTCGATACTCTCTGCCTACTCCGTAAGGGACTTGGCGTGAAGATAATATGTGTGTTTCAAGTTATTCCTATAAGCGCTTCCTTAAACTGGGCTAAATAAAGGATTTTCTCAGAAACGAAAATACCCGCTTAAAAAACCTTTTAAGGGTAAACAATTCCGGTCCATGGCCTAACTTATAAATCAGTGCCAAACATGCCAATCACTGTAAACTGCTGTTTCTCCGCGACAGCTATTTTTACCGTTCGTGAAGCTTGTAGTTTCCTTGTAGGGATTTTTAGACTTCAGCGATCTCTAATGTCAACACTTTCTGTAATGTTTTATTTATAAACATGCCATAGCTAGCTGTGAATAGAAAATGTTTATAGTGAGTTAATGTTTTAGCTTGTCGGCAGGATAACTTTTAACAAACTTTGAAAAACGGGAACGGGAAAACCGAATAATATTCGAAAAATACTCAATTGAGTACGTCTACCTTGATTATTTATTAAAATCGAAGACGATTTTTTCGGAATTTTACTGCGCTTACATTTTTGAGTAGAATATCGAGATTTTTTTTATCGAGACAGAACCGATACTTGGATACTATATACTCTTGTCCCTTGTATCCCTGGTTGAATTCCCGCTACAAAACTTTCATAACATAAATATCAGTATGCAATATTATTTGTACCACATAATTTTTTTAAATTTTTATTTAATTTATTTTAATATTATTTTATTAGTTTATTTTTAATGAAAACCTTTTTTGGAGTTATGATACCATTATTTGTTAATTTCCAGTTTTACGTATTGGATTAGTTTTGTGTACTTTTATGTTCAGTTTTAACCGACTCCAAAAAGAGAAGGTTACCAATCGTTTTAAAAAGTCTATTGAAAAGGTAGGTCATGATTCGGATGTGGTATCAAACTAATTTTAATAAGATCCGACAAGTGATCTTTGAGTTATAATTAAGTAAAGCATACTTTTTTGTATATCTCATTTTTAGACTTATGTATTAAACCATTATTTATAAATTTATAGTTTTAATTTTATATTTTTTATTGGATTAGATTTGGGTTCTTTTATGTTTATTGTTAAAAGACTCCAATAAAAGGAGTATACACACCGATTTTAGAGTTATTTTTTAAAAAAGGTCCCGAGGTGGTCTCATACTAATTTTAATATGATCCGACAAATGATCTTTGAGTTATATTTAACAAAAATACCTTTTTGTCTATCTTATATTACATGCACGAATAAGTGTAACTCAAAACTATTAAATAATTTTTATGAAACTAATTTAGAGCCTCCAGAGTCTGTAGTTATCTTTCAAAAATCAAATATAGACGTAATATTGAAATATATATAACATAAATATTACTTCTCATGCTTATTGTTATTATTGTGTGGTATTCTACTAATTTTTTTTTCTCTTACCTGACCCTTATCCAGTGTTTGTTATTCTGAATTATTTTTCAACACTTTAGGAACGCAAGCTGCAAGTCGTCAACAAACATTCCCGTCTGTGGTTTAATAATCTCATTAAACTGTTTACTGGGGGTTTAACTGCTCGTAAAAGATTGACAATGAGCCGTTCTATGCGTTTGTGGAACACAAAGACGAGATTTATTGACAAGATTTAGACGATCGTTTTACGCGCGTTTACGTTAACTGTATTGCGAAATTTTTGGAAGTGTTACTTGTAAATTTCGTACGTAGGTCGCACTTCATACGTAACACGTACGCATTTTGTAGGTCTAATTTATCTTTTAAGTGTTTAGAAGGAAAAAAGTAAACATTGGAACGAAGTTCCTTACGGCGGGCTTGGAGGAGATAGGGATTTTGCTGCGCGACCGAACTAAAAAAAATGTGATAGTAAAAACTGTAAGAAAAAGTGGGTGGAATAAAACCGTTAAATGAGACTTGCGCAGGCGCGACATTCATATATACAAACGAGTAGCGTATAATACCTTTATCTTTTTCCCTCACTCCACCCGCCAATGCGTAGTATACAAGTACTTATGAATTCTGTCGATTCTACATTAACCGAAGGAACTTTTATTTTCGTTTTCGTATCTCTGAAGAGGTCGGCAGGGGTACTACAAAGGCATTAACAAAATGATTTGGAGAAAACCTTGGATTAAATCTACTGTCCAGCCATACAAGTTAATGCTTACAGCAGTGTAGAACTCATATTTATTCCATAACGTTATAATGATGTGTAAATTTTTTGACAACACTACAGTGGGATCTCCAGATCCTCCGGATCCAATAACCGCGGCAAACGCGAGCCTCTCTCCCAACATAAACTCACAGGATACTACACTATATCGTTTCTGCCGGTCTCAGTGACGAAGATCTCTCTTGCGCCCGGCGCCTAAGTTGTTATACTTGACTGCCTGAGGTCCCGGGTCCAAATCCCGGGTCGAGCAATAAAAAGGAAATTGGGTTTTTCCAAACGTTGCTCGGGAATGGATATGTGCCGGTTGGCGATAGGCTTGCCACCGATCACATTGTGAAACTTAGTATCTTCGGCTAGTCGTGGGTGCTCTTGTTGTGCCTCTGCCCACTTCTTCGAGGATATGGGCGTGAAGATATGTACTCAGGGAATCCAGACCAAGGCAAGGAATACTAACTTAAATAAAAGCCTATGCAAACAATATAAGTTCAATAGAACGTAGATAATAAGTAATCCTGGTAAAACAGACACAACCTCGGAACGGAAGTGTGAAATTTTAATTGGGTCTCTCGTTGGTTCACGTTCAAATCCGGTCTAATTTTAAAAGTAAAGTGGACTCAATTCGTTCCGTACTGAAATTTCAGCCCTTCAAAGAGATGAGAGCGTTTTGTGGAAGATAAAAATTGTGAGGGAAATAAACGTTAGGGATATTTGAAGTGCCGTAGAATTCATTATCATCATGTAGCCACTCGTCATTCACTTTGTAGATTAATTCCCTTTTCCATGATGAAGTTTTTTTTATGCAAGAAGAGGCAAACGAGCAAATGCCACCTGATGGAAATGGTCCGTGGGCAGGGGTGACCAACCGCTGCCTACGGTCGTCTGCAACACCAGGAGTATCACAGATGCGTTGCCGACCTTTAAGTAATGAAGGAAGGAAGGACGGAGGAAGTATTAAAAAAATTAAAAGTTTAATCAAGTGGCTGTAACAGAAACTTATAACTAGTACTAACTTTTGCCAGTGACTTCATGCGTGTTTAAATTGATTTCTCTCTTTCGGGAACGAGATATCGATAATAATAGCCTACGTCTTGTACGAGGTCTAATCTTTCCGTGTCTAATTCATTAAAATTGGTAATGCTGTATTGACGTAAGTATGGAACATACATGCAAACATTTTTAAGGCCTGTTCTATAATCGTATTGATATTTACCACGCACTCATTTTTGACCGACTTCAAAAAAGGAGTTACACTTAATAGTGGATACATTTGTTTCCACTTCAGCAATGATAAGGTCGTCAAGTTATATGCATTATTGAGTGTAACCTAAAAAAATGTTGATGAAATTTTTGTCGGAACATTTCGGAAATATTTGCTATCTTTCGAAAAAAGGAAAACTCAAATCGAGAGGTACCCAATAAAATAGTAGGACTCGATTATGCAATTCGACTCAGCTCAATTATGTAATGTAGTGTGTATGTAAAGTATATCAACTACATGTACTACAGATCTGTATAAAATTAATTATAGTGTAATGTAATAGGCATATAAAAACATTTTATAATACACTGTTTAGTTGAAACTCGTAATATATGGATATCGCAATCGATTTGAATAGAACAGTAATAACCCACATACTTGTAATTTAAAACAAAGTGCACTGTATGCTTAGATCTTTTAAAACTATGATAAGATTTAGTAGATAGAGTGATTCAAGAAGGATGTTTGTACGTGTCATGTCATATAAGTTTCGTTTTAGTCTAAGATCCGCAGTTAGGTCGACCTACACCGAGCTGATAATAGGATAAAACCGGTTTTATAGCAAATTTAGTATATCAGAATATATCATATTAAAAAAAATATTTTTTAAAATGTTTTTTATTCATTAACTGGTGCAATATTACGGTTTGATTCCGACTTAAAGTAGGTATAAGACGAAGTTGGGTTGCCTGTTATACATATATCTGGATTGCCAGGTATTAACAGATAATTGTCGATGTTAGTTACTTTCACGGAATCGGATAATAGAAAAAAAATATATCACATGAACAAAGCTATGATAAATAAATGAACAAAGCTATGGGTTGAAGCTGGTCTCGAACAATGCAATATTTTATTATCACTACATAGTATAAAACAAAGTCGCTTCCTCTGTCCCTTTATATGCTTAAATCTTTAAAGTAAAATAAAATCATAAAATCATATCAATCATAAAATGTAAATCTTTTTTTAGTGCATTTAGAAAAAAGTGTCTTCACGCCCATATCTCCGAAGAAGTAGGCAGAGGCACCACCAGGGCACCTACGACTAGCCGAAGACACTAAGTCCCACAATGTGATAGGTGGCAAGCCTATCGCCAACCGGGCACATTTCCAATCCCGACGAACATTTGTTTTATTAGAAAATTGGAAAAACCCAATTTTCTTTTTGTTGCGCGACCTGGGATTCGAACCTCAAGCAGTCAAGTCCTACACCCGGACCGTTACACCACAGCGGCGATTTTGTAATAGATAAAATGATTGAAGAGGAAAGTTTATATGTATAATTTACACCCGTGCAAAGCAGGGGTGGGCCGCTAGTAAACAAAATAAAATGACGTTAATTACTTTTCGATTAACGAGTATTCTATAGCCAGTAAATATACTAATTTTTAGAATAATTACTGTTTTACATTCAAGTAGTCTTGCATCACATGTGTTTATGGCTTATAAATTTAAAATGGGTAATTATATGGCCGCCATATTGTTTTATTACGACTTGTCGACACCTAAATCGCGGTATTGTTTCGTCATAGGGTGCTTAACCGACTTCCAAAGGAGAAGGTCTTGAATTTGACAGTATATTTTTAAGATTTTTTTTATTACAGGTATTTTTACATAAGTATATTTTAGATTTCATTTCATTTGTTATATCGCCTCTGTGGTCTAGCGGTTCAGTTGTTCGAGTTGACTGCATGAGGTCCAGGGTTCGAATCACGGGTCGGGCAACAAAAATTGGGTTATTCCAATTTTCTAATAAAAAAACGTTGATCGGGGTTGGATATGTGTCCGGTCGGCGATAGGCTTGCTACCTATCACATTGTGGGACTTAGTGGCTTCGACTGGTCGTGGGCGCCCTGTTTGTGCCCCTGCCTGCCTTTTCGGCAGACATTTGTGTGATGAACATTTAGATGTCTGCATTTTCGGGTCTGCGTGTTTTTAAAATTAATTCTGGTATATATTTAAGTATTTCTATGTATTAGTATCGTTGACTAACACCCATAACGCAAGCATATAATTTGCTTACTTTGGAGTTAGATTCAATTTGTGTTTATTTATTTATTTATTTTACACTTTATTGCACACGTAATATAGAGTTGACAGTGAGAAAATACAAATATAAATATTGTACAAAAGGCGAGCTTATCTCTTACAAGAGATATCTTACAGCTAACCTAAGATAGAGAAAAACAATACAAAACAAAAAGCGATAGGTAGACAGTGTACAACCTTAAGATTAAAGAGTTAAAAAAACTTAATTAAACTTATAAACTATTCTGCATAAATACTTACTTAATATTAATATTAATAATAAAAAGGTACCAAAAAAATGAATATAAATGTTATACCTACTAATAGTTTAATTCTAACAATAAGTGATACCATTAAGGACTAGAGGAGTAAAACAGTTTTAAACGATTGTGCGAGTTGTCAAGGGATATTTATTATTATTGTTATTTATTTCGGATGAACCCCTTTCAATTTCGATCAAGATTTGATGCTGGAGCAACAGTACAGAGTACAGGTACAGTACAAGGTACAGTACAGTACAAGGTACAGACCTTACATACACTTTTTCTGTCTTGTTTAGGACGAAATCTAGATTATTCCCTCACTTACACTGTGACTAAATCTAGCAGGTAAAATCACAGACCTGTTCGGATTTGTATTATCGCTACATCTATTCCTGCCTCCATAACTGCCTTGGCAGTTTTCAAGGTAATCGTAGAATTAACAAAAAAGGCTTAACGGAATCAAGCTGGCAACGCATATTTTTTATCTAACATTTAAAGAAATGTGGGTTTTGCAAAGAAATCGTTTTTTTCATCTGTTATATGTACTGCAGTCGTAAACATAATATTTTGAAACAGTAATAATTTTTTTTTAAAGATATTAGGTACATTGTGACTGGAAGTCCAATAAACGATGCTGAAATTCATATCGCGATATTGAGTAAACAGTGATTTCTTTTAAAGTCTAAAGTTTACTTACCGACTTCAAAAAACAAAAAGGTTTTGTATGTTTTTTATGCGATTACTCGGCTAATAGCTAACCGAGTTTGATGTTTCTTTTAAAAGATGACTCCATATTAGATTTATCGTAATCCTGCTAGTGGTTTCGATAATGTATACATTTTTCACTTCAATAAGTGAAAAATGTATGCATTATTAAGTGCAACTCAAAAACTACTTGTAGGATGTTGATAAAATTTATGTGGGACCATTTCGGAACCATGTGCTATCCTACAAATAAATAACAATCAAGTTGCGACGTGGTACCTAATGAAATAGTTGTCCCGGGTTCGAATCTCGGGTCAGGCAACAAAAAGAAAATTTGCCTTTTTTTCAATTTTCTAATAAAATAATGTTGCTCGAGATTGGATATGTGCCCGGTTAGTAATAGGCTTGTCACTTATCACATTGTGGGACTTATGCCCGTTTTCAACAACTAACACCTAAGGATTCCCTAGTTAAGTGACTCTTAGTTTAAAAGATCCCCTAAATCCAACCCGCACCTAAATTCGTTTTCACCAAGCTAAGTGTTACTTCCTAAGTGACTCTTAACTAAGTGACGATTCTTTAATACAATACGTGTGACCAAAAATCGATTATTAATCGATAAGTCAATTTCGTCGTTAAATAACGAAATTATTAGATAAAGAAATAATATATAGAACACAAACATTGTTTTTTTAACTTTCGGTGATATATCTTCAAGATTATTATATGTTTAATGTATTTGATGCTTATTTAAGGCACAAAAAAGCGCATGCTTTTGCCTTAAGTTTCGAGTGACATAACGTCAAGCTGACAAGTGGCAACTCAACTTCAAAATGTAGATAAACGTAGACATGTACCTATTTTGAATAATAGTGATCGAGTACTTAGGTCACTGTACAAATTTTATTCTCTTACAACTTTTTAAATTATTATTTTATTGGAAACCGGGCTATTTTGTAAAATTGTCATTTCACTTTTGATATTTCTTCCTGTGACTCGGGAAATCTTAGAAACTCTTCTCCCAGAAATGAAATGGCTATATTAAAATTCGTTTTATTATACGACTGCAAGTAGTTACCCTGAAGCCGTTTAAATCTCCGACAGTTAACGAAAAATTGCCTGTAGCAAAGTGTCTCAAAGTACACAAGAGTTGGTTTATAGGTGGCACTGATTTATTCACAAAAAAATATTTTAATATATTAGTAGGTATTTACTAGTTGTATGAAAGTACAATCTAACAGCTATTTTTATGTCATCAATATGTACTGTAGGTTTATTTAGATTTTAATTTTATGTGGCAGACAAAATATAAGACAGCTATCATAAAACAGGGCAAGTGCTAAAATAAAATACTTACCTATCATCCTTAAATTCCAAATATATTATATTTTATCTAATAAAAATAGAACAGTTTGTTTAGATAACCTATATCTAACAAAAAAATCGAATTCGTCTTATTTCTCAAAATGGTTTGCTCTTGGTATTGCGAAATACGCTCTCTGTTAAAAAAATACAGGAGATCATTTCTACCGTTTCAACTTCTTCTAAATTCTCTTAAAATTGGTTTAAATCACTATTCTATGTGGAAAAATGTATGTTAACTTTTTACAATAACTGTCACCTTAAGTTAGGGGACGGATAGGCAATGAGCAATCGGGCCCGTAAGTTTTAGGGAACACCTAAGAACATAAGTGTCACTTAGACGTTGGTGAAAATGAAATTCTTGCTAGGTGTCTCCTAAATGAGTTTAGGGGACCCTTAAATTTTAAGATTTGTTGGTGAAAACGGGCATTAGAGTCTTCAGCTAGTCGTGGGTGCCCAGCCTCTTCTTACCTTTTCGGGAATATGGGCGTGAAGATAACTTACTTTGAATGGTGAATTTCGCGAAATTTTATATTTATAATAAAACGATATAATTAATACTTTGATAATTTGAATTTTATTTCATTTCTCTAAAAAATAAAAAAAAAGTTGATTGCTTAACACAAGTCCCAACCCCCACCTGAAATTAATTTCTGAATTCCATTGAAATTCAGCATTCAAATAGTTATAATGTTGTAGGTATTCGCTAAAAAAGTTCTAAGCTTAGGGTTTGAAACTTCGTATGAAAATCCGTCATTTTAAATATAGGGTCCAAAAAAAATATAATTAGTATTTTGTACTCAAATATCATAAAATTAATGTTTAAAATATTATAAGTACCTTCACGCCCGTATCCCCGAAGGGACGTAGGCACAATCACGGTACATACGACTGGCCGAAAACACACATGTGGGACTTACACAATGTGGCGGCAAGCCTATCGCCAACCGGCACATATCTTATTCTGAGCAACGTTTGTTTTTAACAGAAAATTGGAAATACCACTTTTTCTTCATGTTGCCCGACCCAGGTTCCAACTCGGGACTTCATGAAGTCAAATCCAATATTTGGACCGCTAAACCAGAGAGGCGACTAAGGAGTATTTAAAATAATATAAATTCCATTAAGAAAAAGTCACAGGTAAAGCTAGTTTGGAATAATTAAATTCGAAATCATGCTTGGAAAAACGAAATGTTTATTACATATCTGATTTTCTCGTACATAAAACTCTCGCTTTATGTTCGATAACGGGAGTAAAATTTTTACCAAAACCCACCTACAGCTGGCAATACTCGTAAAAATATTAATCAAACTTTTTTATTACTTGCCTTTATACCTATCAAAATAAAGCTACTTGAAGTATTTTGAAGTGAAAACTTCTTTAGCGACTTTGCGCACTTTTTTGGAAACTGCTGAATTCGCGGACACGTGACCTGATCGAAAATTCCTAAGACGGCGCAGAACGCTTGTGTGAATATTTATGTTGTCATGTTTGTGTAAATGAATATTGTATTCAACCATATAAATGATAGTACTTTTATACTGATAATAAAAGCAATTCGTGCAAAATTATTCTCTAACCATTCAAAAATATCAAAAATGCACAACGATAACAATCAATTTTTTGCTTCTGCCGGCACTTCCGGAGTGCAACTCGTAGATTTTATAGCATTAAAAAGTTACTTGCAGCATTTTTCTCGTAATATGTTTGTAGCCGAAAGCTATGACAGGTTGATTATTCAATTGATTATGTACTTTTAAAACAAGACCTGAGGCGGAAAGTGTGTTTAAACCAGAGTTTACGTTAAGTTTCATAAAGTTCGTTGATAAACAGCGGTTATAAACAACCTAGAGATGGCAGTATAAATAACTGTAAAAACAGTTTAAACTCAGGTTAATTATTAGGTGGAAGTTAGTGGAAGCGATTCTTTTTGCACTAACTAAACTAAGTTTGAAAACAAATTCTTTGCTATTACAAAATTAATTGTATTGATATTAGATCTTAACAAACTAATTCTCGAAGTTTTGTGTAACTATTATAAATACTTCACTAAAATAGTAAAACAAATAAGCGGACATTTAAATATGAGTAAATAAGTGTTATAATTTTTAATATTCCATATTGATTGTTGTTCTCACATTTTATATATAATATAGAAATTAGAGTCCCAAAAATCAAAAGGATGAAATTAGTGTTAATTTTAATACCAATAAAATTCAAATTCCAATGAAAAAAATGTTGCTCGAGATTGGATATGTGCCCGGCTGGGGATAGGCTTGCCACCTATCACATTGTGGGACTTCGTGTCTTCGGCTAGTCGTGGGTGCCCTGGTTGTGCCTCTGCCTAACCTTCTGGAATATGGGCGTGAAGATACTTACTTACTTTTCATTGAAAAATTAAATACCCAATTACGTATTTTCATTAAAATTAAAAAAAACTCCGTTAAATTTTATTGATTTCAAAATAATAGTGAAAAAAGAAAAGTCAAAAAATAGAAATATTTCTAGAGTTACATAAAATCTTCAAAATATTAAATAACAAACAGCAGCAAGGATAAAAAATATACAATAATTATATAGTTTAGTCTTGTTTGCTTTATCAGAATTAGCCCCCATATTTATCTGCACTATTTTTTGCATATTTTATTTTTATGTTGAACGCTTTTCACTTTGTATTTTGTTTATGTCTGTTTAAATCAGAAAATAATATCTGATCCAATCCAATTAAAAGCATTAATTACCAAATATTATTCTTAGTAATAAGTTATACTGAAAAGTTTATAAAAACACAAACTAATGCATACTTGAATGTTATAAAAATAAAGTAAAAGCAAAAATAGCTGAACCCAGAAATATAGAGATAAGAGTTTGACAAAATTTGTCCCTGAGCCCCGTCGGTCGATAGGTGTGGACGCTAACCGCTCAACCAACGACAAAAATAATCTTATTTTTTATGATATTGGAAGGCAAACAAGGAGACGAATTTCCTGATGGTAAGAAATTCACGCCGCCTAGAGACATCAAAAGTGGTATTGGTGCGTTGATGTTAGGCCTCGAGCAAAAGTAAGTTTACCGGCTACCTTACCCTTCGAACCGGAAGACGTCGCAACGTTATGGCGGCAGGAAGGACGTTATATCGCATCACGCCTAAACAGATTTGGATAATCCCTTTTTGTTATTAGTTATTGTCAGGTGAAGTTTCATATGAAAACAAAACTCATAGTTACAACATGGCAAACTTTGTCGGCTAAGCCAGTAATAATTATAAAAAGAGTGTTTTATTTTTCTTCGAATGTCGACGGAAGCCAGATACATAATATTGTGTAAGAATAATATACGAATTCTTTATCCTATCCTAATATGATTTAAACATCCGTCAACCTAATATAAAAAGACAATTTTATTAAAGCGAGGAAGCAATTTAGCGTTATTTTGTAAAGTTGAATATAATGAACGGCTTTCTTAGAAGACATTATGCGTAGCTCTTGTAGGATATGCTCATTATAATCGTTATTAGTGTGGGTGGGATAATGGCGGAGTTCATTTGAATAGGGATAAATATTCATGTATTCGAAATTGATAATAATTAATATATTATCATACATCACCCGATGAATAGTTTAATGTGAAATTGATTAGTAAAATCATTGTGAAAATCTATGATTGAACTATATATAAATAAGCGTAGTCTACAAAACCGACTCCAACTACTGTGTTAGGTATGATGTCACGATATGATAGCTCTTTTCTTGATAGATATCAATCGGTTAAAGACTAGTCCATGTTTTTTTGTCACTTTATCCTAACTTTAAACCCCTCCTTCTCTACAGTCGCATAAAAAAGGCAAGCAGGCAGAGACACAACTAGGGTACCCACGACTAGCCTATGGCGCTAAGTCCCACAACGTGATTGGTGGCAAGCCTTTCGCCAACCGGGCACGTATAGAATCCCGGGCAACGTTATTTCTAATAGAATATTAAAAATACACATTTTCTATTTTTTTGTTGCCCAAACCGGGCATCGATCGCGGGACCTCAAAAAGTCAAGTCCAACGCCGGATCGCTAGACCACAGGGGCATTTAAGAATTCAAGTACATTATATAATTTTACATAATTTAAAATGAGTAAGTATCTACACACCCGTTCCCCGAAGACGGAGACATTCAATCCCACGATGTGACAGACGGCAAGCCTATCGGCAACTGGCCACGTATCCGGGAAACGTTGAATTCAAAATTCAAAAATTCAAAAAATACTTTTTTTTTATTAAGGGCGTCAAATCATGATAAAAATATATTCATTATAGGAACATAAATATAAGCGAACCCTTTTTGACCGGGTTGGCTTACAAACTAAAAAGGTCAGTCTTATTAAGATGAACTAGTACTACATTACATTACATTACATTACATTACATTAATGTAATGTACTACTACTACTACATACATTATATTACATACTACATAACATTACATTACATCAGAGCCTTTACCATAAGTTGGTTTAGATTACATTCAGTAAGTTACGTTCGAAGTCTATGACATTTTCGTCTAAAAATGTGTTTGTCTTAGTTACCAATAGAGGCGCTGTTCAAAGTTTTTGTACAAATAATTCAAAGAGACGGTAGCGAGTATAGTAAACTTGACAAGCCGTAAACTCATGTAGTCCAGTACTCAAAATGACTTTTAAAAAATCATAACTTTCGTAGAACACGTTTTTTTGTAGAGCTCTTAAAGTACTTTATAATTTAAGCTTCACTTATATGATTATATTCAGTCTGCAGCCACAGCTTTTGAAACGTTTCAGTATGAATTTTATAAGTGAAATATTTACATGAATATGTTATTAAGGGTTTGCGGGACAGGCTATGTCATTCATTCGTTTTTCAGTGATACATTCATAATGAAAAGTAAAATTAATCTGTATTTACTATATTTGATATTTTTCATCGTCGGCACTTGGTAAAACTTCCAATTATTCATATTTTGAATAAAGAAACACTTGTACTGTTTTACATATCACTTATAATTACTTAGCTAAAATTACTTTGTTCAAGTTTTAGCCCTGATGTTGCTGTTATAAGCGAAACCAGTGGACTATTTATAAAATAATAAATTGTAACATAAATTCTGTGCTTATCCCAACGTTATTGTATGGAAGCGAGAGTTGGGTATGTCAGAAAGATCATGAAAGTACGATAAATGCGGTCGAAATGAGAGCACTACGAAAAATCTGTGTTGTAACGCTCGCTGACCGCATTCGTAACAGTGAGATCTGACAAAGAGTGGGATTGAAAAAAAGTGTTGGTGTTAAAATGCGAAAGGGCATGCTCCGATGGTTCGGTCATGTGGAAAGAATGACAGATGAAAGATTAACAATGCAGATATACAATGCGAATGTGGATGGATGTAGTTACCCGGGGAGGCTAAGGCTGACAAAGTGGTTCATCATTTAAAAGTGATAAGGTAGCGAAGAAGCACAGGGCTCTCCTGATGGTACAATACAACCGTGACATACGGATTTATGAGATGTTATAGGTGCGCTGTTGTAGTATCGCTAGGATATCCAATTATGCAAGTCTACAGGATACTCTATACTCTGGTCAGGCGGTGGATTTTGACACAGCATTCTACCTCTACTAGTCTTGTTAGTAATTACCCATTTAAATTTAGCTGGCTTTATTTGAGCTTCTTGGTAGAAAGGTAGATGGTCTACTCTACACAAAGACCCGGACTATCATAAAGGAAAATATTTATACTTTATATTTTTGGAAAATAATACCCATGTTCTGAAAGTTTCTTGCAAAGAGATAACAAGAAAATTTAAAAGTTTCTAAAATACGTGAAACATTTAAATGTACTTGTCGCTATTTAGAGGCAGGTTCTTTAAACTTTCATCCTTAATTTTTATCCTATTTAACCCCAACATAGTGATCATATTATACTCGCATATGGTAGACTTTCATAATCGAGAAGTAGGTTGATGGGTGGTTGTTGAAAATTTTTAATTTTATTGTTATTATTGACACTGTTTTCTGATAGTGAAAAATATATATCATCATAAGTGGGGCCTTACTAATAAAACTTACGCACCCGCTGATCTGGTGTGTAACTTCACTTTTACTAACAAAAAATGAAGTTAGGTACATGCCACATCAACGGGCGCGTAAGTCTTATTAGTAAGGGGGATAATCTTTAATATAAGCAATTTTGAGGCCAACCGAATTTATACAAAGTTTGTTTCAGAAATCGTTGTATTTGTTAATAATAAATAATAAATTAATAAAATATTCCTTTTCTTTCGAAATAACTGCTGTTGTGTACGTCTAAAGACTTTTACAACGTCACCGGGCTAGTGGGCGCGCAGAGTGCTCAGATTTGAAACATGGGAGTGGCCTAGGACCCCCCTCCCTAAGGGTGTCTCCTGTAGACCGTACCTCCACTTAAGGTGGGATAGTGATTTGCGTCGGAGCACATGGTGGCTGTGTTCCGCCCAGGACGGAAGGGTCTTCTCCGCCACCGGTGGCGGTGGTGTCGCCATTTTGTGTCTATGTATGCGCTGTTGTATGAGGCGTTTGCCTAGGTCATCGGGGTCTAGAATGATGTCTCCGGGCTCCGTTATGGGGACATAATTATTGGCTGCTGCCATCAGAGGGTTCAGGTTGTTTTCTAATTTAGAAAAATGTGACAGAAAGTTCTTGGAAGTGCTTCGCTAGGCAACGATCTGGGTACAAAGTTAGACAGAGCTGTAGGCAACGTGATACTTGGCACTCTATAGTCTCTGCAACCCCCACAATGAACTTGGTATAAAGATATGTATGTATGTACAAAGGTACCAAGCAAATGAGAACTTAATTGAAACTCTGGCCCCGTTGCGCTCGCTCAAAATACTTCGAACTTGCAACTCCAATTAACACTTATTTGTATGCGCTGTATCCGATATTGTACCGTTTAGTTTGAACAATAACAAACATTTCAATTACTTATCGCCCATTTGTTTGTAACACGGAGTACAAAATGTCATGTCTTCTTTGAAATATGATGATATATGGAGGCATCATAATCCGATGCATCGTGCATTGGTTAGATATTACTCTAGAGTGGTATTAAGATTTGGTGGATCTCCGAAACTGAAGTAATTGTATGATAAATAGTATTTTTTTTTTGACAAGTTCCGCAAATTGAATCTAACCCCAAATTAAGCAAATTATATGCTTGTGTTATGGGTGTCAGTCAACGATTCCAATACATAGAAATATTTAAACAGATAAATTTAATAGACACCCAGACCTCGAAATACATTTAATTGTTCATCACACTAATGCCTGACCCGTCGGGAAACGAACTCGAGCCTCGGCTGTGGGGCGGCGGGTACGCTAGCCACTTGACCAATGAGGCGGTCAATGTCTTAACAATGAGGAAGCTAAGCTGTTCCTACTATGTAAAGGACTTTTTCACTTTTTCGCATACATAGATAGATATGATATACATCATAGATAATTGAAAACACATTTTTTATGTTTTTGTTGCCCGACCTGAGGATCTCTAGAAGTTAAGTCTGACATCATAGAGGTCAGAAGAAAATCTCAGTGCCTCTAATAAACTATGTTTTTTGTGTAGCGACGGCGTGACCATTAATTGAGTTTACTTAAATTGGATTAAGCTTTTACCTGATTTCATAAAATTAGTCTTAAGTTGTTACAATCAATCAGGTCAGGTTTTTTTGGAATGACTAATGTGTTGTAAACCGTCGAACAGAGTGCTCAGCCCAAGATACAACGTCAATAATAAGGACTATCTCCCGGGTGAGGTACCTCGACTTGGTGCTGCGTTCTGGTAACTGAGTGGACTTGATGGAGGAATAGTGGCGGCTCGTCGCTCGGCGTTAGGCGCCGGGCGCAAGAGAGGTCTTCGACACCTAGGGCGGCGGCGACGATATAGTGGCGTTTCCTGTGAGTTAGTGTTGCTTGAATTGGTAGGGAGGCTCGCATTTGCCGCGGTTTTTGGATCCTTATCTAGCGGCTGATTATTTAACCGCCTCGAGGAAATAAACGGTACTCTATTTTCTTTACTAGTTCTTCACTTGGGCACATCAACTGTACACACATTGGCCAATTTTACTTATTACGTTACAGACCAATTCTACCCATATGTTACAAAATAACAGCGTTATTAATTAAATAGAAACAATTTCGGTCCTAATCTACATGGCATTATAGTTTTTAATCTACAATTTTTGGAGTCTTAAAAAATATCTTCACGCCCATATCCCATAAGACATGGGCAGAGGTACAACCATGGTACCGATGACTAGCCGAAGACACTAAGCCCCACAATGTGTTAGGTGGCAAGCCTGTCGCCAACCAGGCACATATCCAATTCCGAGCACCATTTTTTTATTAGAAAATTTGAAAAACCAAATTTTTGTTGTTGCCTGACCCGGGAATCGCACTCGGGACCTCATGCAGTCAAGTCCAACACCTGGACCGCCTCACCACACAGGTGACTTGAGTTTAGAGCAATCTTAAATATTGCGACCTAAGTAATTTAACGGTGTTAAAACGGTGGATAACAGCTGCTATTTAAACAAATAATTGATTTATCAGTTTTTATAAATACTGTTTATCTATACTCCATTAAGTTAAAATATCTAGAATATTCGAATACATTTCCTGAAAGGCTATTTTAAGCGTGCCAACCTGAATACCCTATAAGTGTTCCTGTAACTACGCCGTCTGGGATTATCGACCAAGTATCTGAATAATTAACTTCGCTTATACCAGTCTGTTACACAATTCCAGTAAGGCATAATAAGGCAGTTCCCTTGTTGGAAGCATGGATATTGATTAGAAAAATTACTTACATAAGGTCTACACTTGTTTTCTGTGTTCAGTACTTAGGTTAAAGACACTTACGTTTATAAGTTACTAGCTAATATTTATAAGTTACTAATGGTCCCACAGAAAAACATTTTTCGGGATAAAAACTATCCTATATGTTAATCCAAGCTACCCTCTATGTGTATGCCAAATTTCATGAAAATCCGTTAAGCAGTTTTTGTAATAAGAAGTAGCCTATGTTGTTTCTCAGGGTCTATTCTATCTTTGCACCAAATTTCATCAAAATTGGTTCACTGGTTTAGGTGTGAAAGCGTAACAGACAGACAAACAGAGCTACTTTCGCATTTATAAAATATTGTAGGGATATAGTAGGGATCTCATAACAAAATCTTAAGCTTAAGCTAGGAAAAATATTACAACCATTAATAGAGCACTAAATTTTTGCATAAATTGTATCGATCTGCTATTAGTTCTTGATTATAGTATAGTATAGTAGTATAGTATAGTATAGTATTGAGTTCTTGCGTTATAGTTTATGCACGTTAGGCTAGCTGGTAAGTTTACTCAAGCCTACTATCAGATTTTAAATGGCAATGGATCATTAAACAGTGTAGTATCTATAGGCGATGTATATTATTGTCGCGTAACAACGGTCTTGAGGTGGTTGGAAATACTAACAGCAAATAGCAAACAGCGAACAACGAACAACGAACAATGAACAACGAACCACGAACAACGAACTACGAACAACAAACAACGAACAAATAATGAACAATGGAGAACGAACAACGAATAACGAACAACGAATTACGAACAACGAACAACTAACAACGAACAACGAACAACGAACATCGAACAGCTAGCAGCTAATAGTATAAGATCCGAAAACGGCATCGAACTGATAAGAGGAGGAAACATATTTGAGAATAAATTTGGTGTATTAGAAATTATATCAAAAATGGGTTGCTTTAAAAATCTTGACAAAAAACAATTTTATACAATTTTTCATGTTGAGGATTTTTTTGGACGCCATAGACCATAACAGCTAAAAGCCAACAGCAAACAGCGATCAACGAACAGCAATCAGTAAACAACAATCAGCGAACAGCTAACAACCAATAGCATACAGTAAAAAAAAACCGTGTTGGTCCGGGCTCTTTTGCATAATAGACCATCTACCTTCCTTTGCCAGGCAGCTCGTAATAGGCAAACGTAGGCTAACCGTCATTAACGCCGTCGCATCTGATCAAATGGTAGAGTCTCGCAGCGACTTGCCCAGATTAGTACCACCGCCTTACCTATTCCTACCGCCATAATGCCGTTGACGAGTTCCGGTTCGGAGGATAAGATATCCGGTAAACTTACTTTTGCTCGAGTCTTAGGATCCCGGCCTGAGATTTGCAACGCACCATTTTCACCTTTGGTGTCTCTTACGTCAGCTTGTTTGCCTTTCAATATCATAAAGAAAACTATTAACAAATAATTATTTTGCACCTAAGTTCACGGAATTATACTCAAATTCAAACTCTACCTCAACTATGTTGTTGCAAAGAAATAAAGGAAGTAAAAAACTCTGAATAATTAAATATGAAGGAAACATTATGCGGATGTGGCCAACTACCAACCTACAATTCCCCGCCACACCGTCTGGGAATATCGACCTGTGTGTATTTGAATAAATTATCTTGCTGATATCTAAGCTAGGAATAGTAAGAGAGTTCCTATAAATAAAATATTTGATAGATTTTATTAAAATTATATATTTCCTAGGTACTTTAGTTCTATTTACGAATGCTTTAGTGTCTTCGGCTAGACGTGGGTGCCCTAGTTGTGCCTCTGCCTACCTCTTCAGGGATATGGGCGTGAAGATACTTTTTTTAGTTAAAAACGTGATATAGTTAATAATGACCGCCTCACTGGTCGAGTGGCTAGCGTACACGCCTAACGGTGTAGTTAGGCGTGACTAACCGCGAGGCTCGGGTTCGATTCCCGACGGGGGCGGGCATTTGTGTGATGAACATTTAGATGTCTGCATTTCCGGGTATGGGTGTGTATTAAATGTATTCTAGTATCTATTTAAATATTTCTATGTATTAGTATCGTTGGCTAGCACCCATAACACAAGCATATAATTTGCTTACTTTGGGGTTACATTCAATTTGTGTGAGTTGTCCAGGGATATTTATTTATTTATTATTTATTTATTTATTATTTATTTATTTAATAGTAAAATTACATTAGACTAATTTTTTTTTAAATTAAGTGTTAATAATTCGCTAACATTAAGTTCAAGAGTGCAATCGATCACTGGTCGGTACTGAATAATTTATCTCGCTTCAAATAGCAAGGAATATTCCAAGTGCTTTTGTCAAACATGTAGAAAACTATAGAAATATAATATGTTATTTGGTTCAATTTGTCAATTAAAGTTTCACCAGTTTTAAAGTTCAAGTAACAAGTATTCGAAGTTAGACTACGTATTACTGTCACTTTTGTAAGGCATTGAAACTGCAATTCAGAGTAGTCTTTTGATTTCCTTTTGCACAAACTTTTCTTTCTCACCTCTTTGGTTTAGTGGTCTGGCGATGGACTTGATTCTTGAGGTACCGTATTCGATTCCCGGGGCAGGCAAAAAACAAAAGAAATTTTTTAGTTTTGATTTTCTAATTAAAAAAAAATAGCATTGCTCGGGATTGGATACGGCCCAGATTGGCGATTGGCTTGCCACCTATCACTTTGTGGAAGTTAGTGTCTTTGGGTAATTGTGTGATCTAGCGGTTCAGTTGTAGGACTAGACTGCTTGAGGTCCCGGGTTCGAATCCCGGGTCAGGCAACAAAAAATGGGCTTATCCAATTTTGCAGTAAAAATAACGTTGCCCGGAATAGGATATGTGCCTGGTTGGTGATAGGCTTGCCACTTATCACATTGTGGGATTTAGTATCTTCGGCTAGTCGTGGGTGCCCTGGTTGTGTCTCTGCCTACCTCTTCGGAAGATACTTGTTTTTAGAAAACTCCTTTTCTTGCTTACACAAGTATATACTATGGCAACATGTTAAAACGATACAGATATAAGAAATTTTTATTGTTGTTTTCTCGTACGCAACCACTTATTCATTCGTAAGACGTAACACAGTCTCTCATAACAGACAACAATGGCAATTTTAATAAACTTTGATGCAAAGTAGCTACTGGTAGTGGATATTTAAATAACTTTCATATTCTATGCACATGCTATGAAAGGTGATAACACCTGTAATTTTAAATTTAAGTCAGGCTAAAAAATATAGATCGTAATTTGGTTCGAAATATATTTTTAATTTTTGAAATATGTGTTTATTGCTAAATGATGGCAATTAAATTTTTAAGCCATATTTAATTATACTAGATTTAATAAAAACGTACATAAACGCTTCAGTTGAAATTTAGAAAAAAATAAGCTATTTGCAGATCAAGCAGTGAAAGCGGACTAGTCTATTTTTAGTTTATAATAGTCTATATTTCATTAACAAAAGAATTTTGTTGTTTAAAACAGTTAAAATAAACAACTTATTTGTTTTAAAACATATTAAGTTGGTTATCAAAATAAGCCAAGTATTGAAATATACAAGGAGCAATATTAACAAAATTATAATAGAAAAGCCCTAAACACAAAAGTTATTTGTACAATTCGCATAAGGAGATAAAAATCACAGAAAATACATTTGGAGAACTTAAATTTTAAAAACACTTTAATGAAATTTAGCCAAGAATCGTTGACATCACGTCAGCTTTCAAACAAAAAAACATCACATTGAAATTAATGTTTACTATAGATAATAGCAATAAATATTCCTGGACATAAGTAAAAAATTGAATCTAACCCAAAAGTAAGCAAATTAAATCGTTATGTTATGCGTGTTCGTCAACGATACTAATACGTGAAAGTACCTACATATAAACCAGAATAAATTAAATAAACAATCCATCCTTTTAAATTGGTTCAACTTTCAAAAGTTATGATAGATGGATAATCCGTCAAAAATAAATACAAAAAAACACACACAGACAGACAGAGGGATGTTATAAGTTTGACAATCATAATACCCGGTTTTTCAAATTCTAATTTCAAATATTTGTTAAATAATATCTTCAACATACAGGTTACATTTTCAAATTCGTATTTCAAATATTTGTTACGCAATATCTTCAACATACAGGTTACTTTTTCAAATTCCTATTTCAAACATTTGTTACGTAATATCTTCGACATACAGGTTACTTTTTCAAATTCCTGTTTTCAATATTTGTAAGCTAATATCTTCAACATACACGATACATGATGATTTACTTGTGAAAATAAGCAAAAATATGTTGACCAGACCAGTTTACAATCTTAAAGATGTTTAAAATTTTTCTTCTAAATCTTATTATTTTGCTGATCAAACAATTCTTGCTCATAGTTTAATAATGTCTGCTTTAAAAGGAGCATTAGTTGAGCGTAGCCCAGACTGAAGCTTACTTAAGCGGAATGGAATATTAAAATCTCGTTCAAGAAAACAGTTCAGCTCAGTCACTTTTCATGCAAATAAGGGATAGGAGTGGATTCATTATAACGAGATTTAGTGTTATGGAAACAACGTTCGAGGCGTTGAGCGGTAAATAATGGAAATGCTTGAAAAACTACTCCAGAAATTTTTCATTTTTACTTGAAGCAATTAGTATTCTATCGAGTTCTCAGTTTCTTTTGAAAGATAACAAGAAGTCGTTTGAAGCTTTTTGACCATGTTTTTTATTCTTGAGACGTAATTTTCAATTTGGTATTTTTTTACTGTTTGATGGGTTAAGTTGTTTTTTTAGGATTACTGAATTTACAATTTAATTATTCAATAGTTCCTGTAACTTCACAGATTGGTACACTATTAACGTAAATTCAAATAAAAAGTAATACACCTTTCCATTAAAGTAAAAAAAGGGCTTAACTAGAAAAAAAATAGAAACATTTTTTTTTTCTTTTGTGGTAGGAAAAAATCATTAATTTATTTTTTGTGTTATGTTCATAGTGATGTAACAGGTATTTCTAAAATAAAGTACCATTATAAATATAAGAACATCTATTAAAATAATGTATACACAAAATTAACAAAAAACATTTTTTTTTTAAATTTTGAAACTGTTATATTCTTAATTATTTTTGGAGTTTTATTATTATTATTAACAAATAATTTCGTTAGATGTAATCGTAATCTATATGCAAAATTGACGGTGTAATTTAAGTGATCTTAAAAATTTATCATTTCTAATTAACAATGATAACGATCAACATAAAAAAAAATTGTTGACAGCGAAACTACACTTTTGCCTTGGTCATAGATATCCAAATACGAGGCAATAACGGAAGCGTACTTAAACTTATTAATGTTTTTAGTACTTTTTAAAATACACTAGATTTCTGTGTAACAGAAATTTAAAATACGTTTCAGTATGTATCAGTTTCGGTTTTCGGTTTTTTTAATACTCAAAGGGTTTTCGAAACCATGACCAAGGCTAAAAGTTGGATTTCGACTGGAAATTGTTGCGGCACGATGCTGTTAATTGACCTTATGAACTTTTGTGTCTTCCGTGTATTTTGTATATCCTATATGTAATTTGGTTCAAATAGGGTTTCGTCATTTTCAAATTTCGACTTAAGTCCGGTTTCTACATTCAAGAAACGAGTCGTTTTAATTTATGAATGATAGTATTATGTACAATTAGTAAGTTTGCTAACAAATATTGCTCGTTTTCGCCTGTTAACTCTGATCATTTTTTGAAAACATGAGTAGCGCTCCGTTACTTTTGAGCAAACTGCGAATGGTTAAGCTAACAGATAATGTTTCGTTGATTATAGGAACCTGGCACGAATCAAACCCGAGCCTCGCGGTTGTTAGATGTAGTTAGGCGTACGCTAGCCACTCGACCAACGAGGCGGTCTTTAAAATATAGCGGCGGTATATTAAAATAACATGTGCCTATTAGGGCTGCTGTGTTATCCTTTAATTATTCGATCGCATTGTTTAAGTAAAAAGCTGCTTCTAAATTCTTTCTCTTTAAAATGTGAGCTGCGAGTCTTTCATTCTATTCAAAGCTCATATGCGATTCGTTAGGAAGTCATTTTTTGCAAGCCGTTTTGCGCTGAATGGGTTGAATGAAATGTGTCATAGGTTGAAATATGCGGATGCTTCATACCATTTTTCTATTTTGTTTTAGTTGTTATTTCTTTGGTTTATATAATATAAAAAAAAAAAGTCAACATGTTTAAAAACTTATTAGAGTGCACGACAACATCGTTTTCCAATTGTAGATCTTGCTAGTTTTAGAATTGTACCTCAGCTTTAGTGTGTTTTGGCAATATGCATTTTAGTTCCTATATTAATAACATCTAGATTTCTACATATGTATATCTATTTCTCTAAGTGTGTACTTTATTTTGGTATTTATTTTAGTATTTCTATGTAATATAGGTAATATCGTTGTTTAACACCCATAAGACAAGCGCATAGTTTGCCTATTTTAGGTTTTGTATTTTTACTCATTTACATTTTCTAACATGTAATGAAAACGATTACATTTACACTCGTATGTAAGTATTTTTAAGTTTAAAAAAAACTAACGTTTCTTCTAGAGATAGAGAGAAAGTGCAGTCACTTACCTGAAAAAAAAAACATTGTATTATACGAGTAAGTATATCATTTTATCATAACTACATATTAGGACGATCTCCCACTCGGTGGACTGACGATCTGGTTGTCGCGGGGTGTCGCTGGATACAAACGGCTGGTGACCGTGACTTGTGGCGCTCTTTGGCGGAGGCCTATGTCCAGCAGTGGAAGTTTTCCGGCTGATGATGATGATGATATTTTCAGCTAGTTTATAATTATTTTTATTCCTTGCTTATTTTTTACGAGTTTTCACAAGATAAAACGAATCGATGTATTTCTTAAGTATTTGTCTATGCCACAATTATTTTTATAGTTCATCAAGCTTTGTGTGTAAATATTACGAAGTACCTACTTTTATTTAAAATAAAATGGTGGAATACTATTAACAAGTTTTTTAAATTATGTGGTAACAAATATAACGAATTGTGTTTAAAGTAAAAATCTCTTTAAATAAAGCGTACAGTGCTCATGTAAATTAAGGTAAAGAAGCCTCAACTATGCTAACGGCTGAAAGATGGCTGAACAAAGCCTTTGTGTCGGTCTCACTCAGTAAATGCGCAACAATGAGGGTAGAATGGAGAAGAAAAAGTATTTTTAATAATTTCTCCTTATTATTTTCATAATGCGAGCAGTTTTTGAGATTTCTACTCACTTTTTATTAATCTTATTAATTAAAGTAACAAAAAAGCAGAAATAGTATTGCATAGTTTCTTTTCTTTGTTCATGCTTTAGACAACAACTGTACACATTTTTCACAAAATTCACATTTATAATAGTAATTTTCTGGAGAGACTGAAGGGCAGAAAGTTTTAATTTTAGGCTTTCAATTTCCTTTTATTTTCTTAAGGACTTATTTATGACAAAATGTGACAAAGTGAAGTAAAATTAAAAAGGAACTGCTATCTGGTCTCGGTTTTGGTCCTGTGGACCCTGGAGCGGCGGTATCTGTCCCACAAGGTTACTTTTGCGGCCGCCTTCCGAGATGCCCACTTATGGTTGCTGCTTCTGGTTGCAGAGGAAAGGCACCAGAGAGCCCCACTAACCCAACCTCTGAGGCCAACAGTAACAATAAAATTCGAATCTCACGTCCACATTTTTTATATCCGGCTGGAACTCAGAAAATCTATATGAAAAGTACAGTCATTTATAAATATTTTTTTTCTATAGCGTTATTTTCGTGGCCGAGCCGTGGGAAGGGTCCGAGCATTGTCGGGACGGGGGGGCTGAGTAACTGGGGTCGAGCCGGGGCCCAGGTGAAACCAATTCGGACCAAGGAGGGCGCTACTCAGTACCCCTATCTGTCCAAGAGGGGACATAAGGAGCGCACATACGGTGGTGGGCCATTTGGCCCGCGAGTGATGGCGGTAGTAGGCCCGCTGAGGAGGTGGGCAGGCTTTCCATCTAGCCCGGTCGAGATAGGATTGCGGTAGATACGGGGCTGCTTGTCGGCACTGGAACCCCGAAGTAGTGCACGAAGATACAGCGTACGCAACACACTTCAGCCGATACGCGGCTCCTGTTCGGTGGGGCTGCCAGAAGGGGATCGTCAGATCCAGCGCTGCCGGGCAGTGGAAGTTTGCGAAAGCGTCACTACATCCCCGGTACTTCTTCCTCCGAAAGTGGCAGGTCTCCATGATGGATTGCCACACGTAAAAAAACATCAATTTATGTAACTTGTCTTGAGATATTTATTTTATTATTTATTACTCAGTAACTTCGCAAAAATGGTAGAATTGAGAAGAAAATGAATGAAAGAAAAATAGAATAGAAGAGAAAAAATCCGTTCGGCCGAATCCGTATATTCAAAACACACAATTTAAATGATACTACTATATTATGTGTAATGTCATATTCAATTTTCACTTCTTGAAGTCGTTGATTTTTTTGTTGGTCTTTATTGGAATACTTCGTGTTAATAAATTTGACATATAAAATACATAGTAAAGATAGATAATGAAATCAAATCGGGTTTCACAGTTTTACTAACAGAAAATAAGTCCTTGATGTGAAGTAAAAATAACGTTTTTTAAGTTATGTACGTTTTCTAGTTGTGCGATACATTTATCTCTTATATAGACTGTCAGTAAACGATTTACTGCAGAAGCTTACTGTGATTGATAGGACACATGTTGTGGTCTCTGACAAGGAGCTCCATATTATATTGATTTATACGCAAATGGATAGATAATGCACTTTGAACTAGTGCACGTTACACACTGAGCTTCTGCGTTCATATTTTGACCTCCGTAAGCGAAATAAAGGGTGTAGGTAAGGCGTGTTTGTATGTGAGTGTTTGTGTTTGTTTGTGGCATGATAACTCTTAAGCAAGTTGATTTTGCTGCGATTTTGTTGCGACGTGATCAATATGTTTCTTGGCTACCTACATAACCAAGGAATTTTGTTGAGAGTTAAATTAAACTGTTTCCTTCTTTGTCACCTAAAAAATGTTAAAAAAATTACTAGGTTGAAAAACCGACTTCAAAACTAAAAAGTAAAAAATAATATTAAAAAAAATAAACTAAATAAATTTTAAATATTAATTGTAAACTACATATTATTTTTATGAGCTATTTACTAATAGGTTTAAAATCGGTGCCAAGCCTTAAAGTAATAAATATATTATAAGTAAGCATTAAATTAGCTTGACACCGACTTCAAATCTATTAGAAGGTAGGTACACCAATTATTACAATAGTAATCATTTTCGGTATAGTTAAAACACTAATATAAAATTAGCATGACGTTATTTATCATACTAATATTATAAAGAGGAAAACTTTGTTTGTTTTTTTGGTTATCATACTATAATAATAATATTATAAAGAGGAAAACTTTGTTTGTTTGTTTGGTTGTCATACTATAATAATAATATTATAAAGAGGAAAACTTTGTTTGTTTGTTTGTTTGGTTGTAATGAATAGGCTCAAAAACTGCTGGACCGATTTTAAAAATTCTTTCACCATTCGAAAGCTACATTATCCACGAGTGACATAGGCTTTGTTTCATCAAAATCGGTATAGTAGAAGCCAAGTTACGAAAGCTAAGCTGCGTGAAACTGCTAGTTTATACTAAAAGCGTATAAACACATGTACCATGTTTGTTACACAAAAGAAAAGTTATTTTTTCTGTGGTGGTGTCAAGAGTTTGTATGAAAAGGGTTACGAATGTGGACGAAACCAGGCATGTCTGCCAAGATCGTGAGGTTTGGCACTCGATACTCTCTGCCTACCCCGTAATGGACGTGGCGTGAAGATTTGTGATTATTTCTGTAGTCATTCCATCTTTGTACAAATCACAATGACTATAAATACTACGTCATGTGTGTTTGTTTGGGCATAAGGAAAAGTATAGCAGCACTATTTAAATTATGCGCTTCGGCTATATTTGTCAAGCTTCGGAAATCCGAATGTATTTTAAAGATACCTATATAGAGTTGTTATTACACATAAATATTCATTTTGCTTAAATTTAGATTAGGTCAGCCAATTTAAAAATAAAAGTGTATAGTGTAAAAAGATTAAAAATGTAAAGCCGAAGCGTATAATTTAAGTAGTAGTACTACACGTTTTGCTACGTATCAAAAAGTTTGTAGATCATAATCAAAAAATGACAGACATATTTTATCTATGTCTTCCTTAAGTAAGTTAATAAAGCATAATATGCGTAATTATCATGAACATAATATATAACTTTATTTGAAAAGGAAACAGACTAGCTAAATTATGCAAAATATCTTCAAGTAATAGATAGAAAAGCACTTTATCGATAAACTCGTAAAACATAGCATAATTTCTTCTCAGACGTAATTAAATTATACATAATTATCCTGTATCTAGAACCAACTGATAACTATCGCAGTTAGTAAGTAGTTAACTTGCCCCAGTCTGGGACCGGCTACGACGACTTTTAGGCCATTCTGCCATGTCTTCGGTATTATCTAAGTCTTTATTTCAGTCATTAGTCACTATTTACAAAGTCATGTCAAGATCTTGAGTAAAGCGGTGGCTTCGTTACTCAAGCTCATCTAGTGAGATTTGACGGCAGCCAGGAAATTTTTTCATGACTATTTCATTTGTACACTTTCACTAAACGAAATTGTATAATATGCCACCAAAATTGACTAATTTCACTCAATATAAACACGAAATTCAATAATTATGTAAAACTGACGACCATCTTCTTCACGATGGCACCAAAACTCCATAACTATCGTAGTGTAAACAAGTCCTAACGTATGCACAGATAATTTAGTGTGTCAGTAAGTTGCCCTCAATAAAAACGTTTAACCATCCGTCTTCCCGTTTAGAGAAAATAAACCTGTTGGCAGCGAGCCAGCTTTTTGCGGTCTTCTTTTGCAGTAAACTGCCTGGAAAAGAATTTTAATCTGCCTCACCTTTAGCTCGATTGTTTAACAATTTATCGACAGTCAACGATGACCACTTTTTCACGTGTTTGTACATTCTGAGTTTAATTGTCGAAGATTTTTATTCTGTCAAGATTCTTGCGCATGATAATAAGGTTTTTAATACAGCACTTAAAATTTATTTTAACATACTTTTTAGTGTCTGTACAAAGAACAATTTTTAAAAAAATGTAATGTTTTTTTACTTCATTTTAATAAAAAAAGGTTTAGACCTTATTTTTACATTTTTATTTCATAAAGAGTCTTATAAGTTTTCATTGTGAGTACTGCCGACATAAAAATACTAATATATTAAAATATATTTAACAAATCGCCTCTGTGGTCTAGCGGTCTAAGTGTTGGACTTGACTTCAAGAGGTCCTAGGCTCGAATCCCGGGTCGTGCAATGAAAAGAAAATGTGGTATTTCCAATTTTGTAATAAAAAAAATATCGTAAGAGGCAAATATTTATCCATGCGTTTTTTCTCAGGTGCTCTGATTAGAATATACCATCTATTTCTCTGCTTGGCAGCTCGTAAGAAGCGAGAATAAGTTAAATAGGCAACTATTAGACAACTGCGTTACAGGACTATTCAGCAGCTTGCCCGGGTCGGGATCCATTGCCTTACCTATTCCTGTCGCTATTATTGATGATATTCTCATGTTCCAGTATGTGTCAGTAGAACACATATATTGCTGATCGACAGGAAATTCGTTTCCTTGTAGAAGTTAAAACTTCTTTAGCGGCGTCGCGCACTTTTTTGGAATGGGTAAAACTTCTAAATTCACGTCAGTCAAATTGATATTCAAGTTTTCACATCTGCCGGTACTCCCAGAGTGCTATTTTATCACGTAGAACATCAATTATAAATAGTTCATTCCTCCAAGACCATTGGAGGTTGATTAACTTGCCCAGGCTGGGGTTCACTTCTTTATCTCGCCACCATAATGACAGTCTTCGATTCTTTTGACTTTGATTTATAGAGATACCATCTATGGTGAGTTTACACCACAATAATTGTCGTCGTAAAATTGCATTTTTAACCCCCCACTCAAAAAGAGGGGTTTTATAACTTTGACGTGTCTGTTTGTCTGTGCATCTGCATCATAACTCCTGAAAGGATGCAGTAGTTTCAATTTAGTTTTTTGGTATTAAAGGTAACTTATGTACAAGTGTTCTTAGACATGTTTGATGAAAACCGTTTGAGTGGGAAAAAGTGGAGAAATTAACCGATTTTTTACCTTTTTAAAGGAAAACTAAGTTCTTGAGTCAGGGCATTTTAAAATTTTTAATTATTTTTTTTATTAACCTATTATTCCGTTCTTGCTGACCGTACTTCATATTGAAAGCGCTTGATGTTTGAATTATGATAGTTGGATAAACACGGAAACTCGCTTACTTGCAATTTTATACGAGTATGTAAACATAGTACGAATACACAAACGTTATTCGTACATGATATTCGTATTATGAAAGCATATTGAGTACTTAGAAAAGTATGAAAGTAAGATAAAAAAGTTCCAGATTTGAGGTTGTGGAAAGTATTTCTCGTATATCTTTGGCTCTGAACAATTTTGGACAATATCTGTACATCTCTGGATATACAGTGTTATAGTTTCCATTGTGTTTTTACCAGCCAAGTTTGGTAACGGTATGATATATAAGTGATTAAGGTATAATTTTGGTTACTGGGGAGTTTGTTTTGCCATTTTGTCTCATGACTAGTCAGGTTTGGAAAAAAAACTCACCTGTGTTTGAGGTAATTTGGGTAAACTTTAATTTTATTATACCTATAACATATTCTAGCAGATTGTAAGGACATAATAAATATTAGATACGATCTGAGCCGATCAACATTCTCTTGTCGTTACTAAGAATATATTTATAACATGAACCTTTTCAATACTTATAAATCTTTGGAGGTTTTAATAAAACGTTGCCTGAAATTGAACTCAACTTTTTTTACTACATGCATGCTGAATTTCATCAAAATCACACAACTAAAAACATACAGGTAGACAGATTTTCGCATTTATAATATAAGCATGAATTTAAACTCCATCCGATATCTACCAAGTGACAAAATCAGAATTAGAAAAATCTTTATTCACAAGAACCATAGAAGTTGATATTTGTGCGCGTCGACATTTTTAAAAACTACCACCGGATCGAAATTGCGGCCACACACTGAGAAGATCCGGCGAAAGAAACTCAACGGGCTTGTCTTTTTTCAATACTAATAGTTACATTATAAACTAGATAAAAAATACAAAGAAAGAGTTATTAGGGATGTGCCCTACGCCAGAAAATGTAACTAAATTAGCTTTAGTTTTATTTAGTAGTAAGTGTATTTTTGGTGCTAATAAAACAGTTTAGTAGTGTGTGTTATATGGAGCTGAATATATTTGGGAGTTTTATCTTCCGGTAAGTCAAATTCATTCATAGCGCACTATTTTGCCTGTTTTGTTACGCTATAATACGTAGGTATACACTTTAATAATTTTATTTGGATTTAAGTATGGATTTTCACAAAGTAACGCATTCTTCTATTAATTTTTTAAATAAGCTTTCACTTAATACCAAAATATGATATAATAATTGAAGCAATTTACTTTAGCAATTATTATCACTCCATTTTGTTTATTTACATTCTATCAGCAGTCGCCAAACTATTGGCCGGCTAAAATATATTCTCAGTATATTATTACAGTCTATTTCAATTCAATTATACCACAGATGGTGTGGAAATACAGAATACGAATATAACTAACACATTAATTATTTAACTTTTATATTTGAAATAAAATTTAAGAGTTGTTACTAAATATTTCAAATAAAATAAATTCAGGTTTTTTCTGACATTAGAAGGCAAACAAGCACACGGATTTCCTGATGGTAAGAAAATCACGACGCGTACAGACACCTAAGGTGGAAGTGATGCGTTACCAACCTCAGGCCAGGATGTTAGGTCTCGAGCAAAAGTAAGTTTACCGGCTACCTTATCCTCCAAATCGGAAGACGTCAACGGCAAGCACTGACGTTATGGAGGCAGGAATAGGTAAGGCAATGGTAGCAATTTGGGCACATCATTGCGAAACTCTACCACCTACGATGTCACGGTGTTAGTGATGGTAAGCTTATGCTCGAC
>NJDD01003244.1:202557-221650 GCA_002245505.1 Calephelis nemesis
GTCGGGTAACAAATAAAACGTGGTAGGTATTTCCAATTTTCTACTAAAAAAATTGTTGCTCGGGATTGGATATGAGCCCGGTTGGCGATAAGTTTGCCACCTTTCACATTGTGGGACTTAGTGTTTTCGGCTAGTCGTGGATGCCGTGGTCGTGCCTCTGTCTACTACTTCGGGGATTTGGGCGTTAAGATACTTACAATATTTATGAATTAAAAAATCATACAATTTAAGTTATTCTGGTAGGTCAGTTGCATATTACTGAGGGTTTAAAAATCGTTTTACTGTTACCTGTAGTTTGCAGTTCTTCGGTTATTTAAAATGATAATCATTTTAAATATCAGTCAATTACATTTGTTACAAAAACCATTGAAATGTTATTTTACGCGCAACAATTCATCAATTATTGCGTCCAACTCTTCAAGACGATCCGTTACCGTCTTGTTAACCAGAGTAAGAGTGATAGACAACAGTAAGAGTCTGTGTCGCAGTGTAATAAAGGTTAGGTAGAACGTTGAGTAGGTACTTCAGTAAATGTTTATAAATAAGACAGTTAGCTTCTGCAAGCGATGGCTTATTCTGCAAATGAGTCCGAAACAACACAGGGAATTTTGCATAGAACTCTACCACTTGCCATGTTGAAAATTACTAATTCAATCTATGCACATGGTCTATTCTATACAGAAGCCTTGGATCGACATGGAGTGATCTTTATTATCGTGGTGTGATATAGTCCGCTACTAGCTACTACTACTACTAATTACTACTACTACCGCTACTAGTTTCTAATAGTAGTAAACGTAAACAAAATTTGACTAATTCCACTAATTTGTAAGTGCTTATATCAAATATTAGTAATGTTCACACAACTGTCAGATTTAATCGATGAAATATAGCTGGGATATTGCCGCCGAGACTTGGTTTTTAACGTTTTCGTGCTGCATAATTTTACTAGTAGTGAAGCTATGAGATATATGATTTTAATTCATATAATATGTTATTTGCCTTTTGTAAGTGCCTAAATTGTTCAAAATTATTGTTGCTTCTTTGCGTGTTTGTACGGATAGTAGTCAGCACGCTTGCACAGGCCTAACACACCGGCAATAAGCGCTGAATACGTCTATCCTATCCTATTAATATTATAAAAGCGAAGGTTTGTTTGTTTTTTACTCCTTTACGCAAAATCTGCTGACTCAATTTTAATGAAATTTAGCACACATATAGGGTAACTTGGATTAACACATAAGACAATAATTGTTATCCCGAAAAAATGTTGCTGTGGGACCATTAACCGCGCAGGCAACGCCGCGGGCAATAGCTAGTGGTGTCACATATACAGGTCTCACTTATCTAACAATCAGGAGTGTTTTGTCAGCGAACACGTGACCTCTGACATAAAAAGTAGTATTTTTTATTGCAAATCCGGAACTTGCCTACAAGGGATTAAATTGGTACAAAAAGCACTGAAGTGACAACAAGTTAGGGCAACCAGTTACATTGCTTTACCTACTATTTAAAAGTAAGACCCCTTTCTTTACCTTAGTGTCTACTTTTTGTAAATTTTAGTGCATAACGAAGTGTATTAATACATTTATACAATCAATCATTTCATATATTTATTTATTTATACATTCATTCTTTTATTCATTCATTAACTGTACGCCGAAATCCGAGTAGTGATGATCCGTAAAATAGCGTTAGCCAAATTTGCATCGCACTTGAACAGGAACCGGAACTAGCTGTCCCGGCGAAGAACTTTCTTCTGGAAATAACTAACACAATCAAAAAATGAATTAGCCCAATCGGTTCAGTTGTCCAAAAGTTGTGCGCTTACCAACACATTTTTATATTATAGATTATAGATTTTTATGGAAAAACTTTTCACCTACTCTCACCTATAGATAAGTTTCCAATTATGTCAAGGTTTGTTTGCCGATCTGAACAAGATAAAGCATAGATTTGATATCACGTTAGTCTATCTTGGAATGACCTTCAACATTAAGTTGCTGGATGTTAATTTTTTCCAGTAGGCACTTCACATTGAAGAGATTAAATTAAAAAACTTTGTTCGTTAGGCATCGGCATTTTTGAAGTAAAAACTTTTTTAGCGTTGCGCACTTTTTTGGAATGGGTAAAAACACGACACGTGCACACGTGCCTTGATCGAAAATTCGAAAAGATTCGAAAAGAAAGATCGAAAAGACGGCGCAGGGCGCTTGCGTGAATATTCGTCTTGTCATGTTTGTGTCTAACACCTGACCTCTAACATAACCTACCTATAACACAAATGGTGTTTATAGGTCACAGTATCTTTTATCATCAGGAGCCATTTGCTTGTTTGCTGCCTTCAGCCATAGAAAAATCTAATATATTTTCATAAATTTCGTGGTACAGTGTTTGTTACCATACTTCTTCGAAACAGCTGAACCGATTTAGATGAAATTCAGTAGGTACACTTGGTATGTCTAAGTTAAGATCGCTATTATATTTCATCCCTATAATTGATGAGATTGGGTCACCCGTCCCAAGCGACTTTAGTGAGAGTTTTGAAGTGAAAACTTCTTTACCGGCGTTGCGTACTATTTCAAGAATTGGTAAAAGCTTCTAAACTCGCGTCAGGATACAGTGATCTGATTGAAAATTCGTAAGACGGCGCAGGGCGCTTACGCCAATATTCGTGTTGTCATGTTTGTGTACGATAGCGCAATAAATGAATATTGTATTCTACCACATAAAATATAGTACTTTCATACTGATAATTAAAGCAATTCGTGCAAAATTATTCCCTAACCAGTCCAAAATATCAAAAATGAGCAACGTAAATATTCAAGTTTTCACTTCTGGCGGCACTCCCGGAGTGCATCCCGTTTTTTATTTTTTAATGACGTGGCATTAAAACTACATACAATTCTAATTACAATATTATGTGAATGACTACAAGAAAAAATCAGGAAAAACAAAATTTTAGTTATTCGAATAAAAAACTAAACTAATCGAAAAAGTTTGCTATAGCTAGTTAAAACAAAAACTTTCCTGTCGTAAAATAAAACAAACAATCTGACTCATCGAACACTCATCAGATCCAGTACGTTTTATCGCAAATAAACGCAATTACTAGGTGATGGAATAGACGTGACGCAAACTGCTTCATAGCGTTTTAATTACCGCGGGTCGATGGCACCCCAAACTGTTTTTAACCTGTTAACACTGAAAAATTTATGATGGAATTAAATGGACTTTTAAATACACTGCTTTTTTAAAACGGATGTACTGCGAAATAGTAAAAGCATTTGCAGGGTTTTATGGATAACTAGCTGTTCCCGCGAACTTTGTTCCACCCGTTCAGTTTGTATGGGAAAAATTAAAATGTTGTTTTTCCCAGTTTCTTCACAATTGAACAGGATAAAAAGTATCCTATGTCCTTCTCCCAGTTCTAAGCTACCTCCCCACCAATTTTCAACTAAATCCGTTCAGCAGTTCTTGAGTTATAAGTGGTGTAACAAATACCACTTGCTTTTATATAAATATAGATTACGATTTTTGATATCGCGGGCCTCAGAAAACGGTTATATCAAAATCTAAAATGTACAGGGATAACAAAAGGAAGGAAATTTGTTATAGCCAACCCTGTAGTTGACCATAATGTTTAATTTTTATGTCAAATAAAAGCTGATTTATGTTCTTTATTGTTATGTTAGTTCCAAGTATAATATACCTAAGTACTTGCTCATAAAATAAAAAAAAAACATATCTAATTACTTATAATAAAGTAAGTATGATAATTATCAGAAGATACTATAGTAACAAACATAATCGTTTTTTTAGCATTCCGTATCCAAAACGTAAAAACATAACCCTATTCCTTCCTAGCCTTCGCTGTCTGTCTGTCAGTCTCCAGGCTGTATCTCATAAACCGTAAGAGCAAGAAAGCTGAAATTTTCACAAATGATGTATTTTCGTTGCCGCTATAATAACAAATACCAACAATAAAAAAATATATTAAGGGAGTCCCCACATGCCCATATACATATGCCCGGATGTGTATCGAAAACCTACCCATAATTTTGCATTTTACTATATGATGAGAGTACGGAACCCATACAAACTGAACAAACTGAACGGAAGGAAAAAAGTTTGCAGGAACAGCTAGTCACTATTACCAGCTGTTGTATTGTAAACCACTCATGGCGGGTTTTTTTAATTTCTTCAGATGTGGAGATGTAAATGACCACTTTGTATGGAAAGTTGTCCATCTCCTTATGGACCACTTACCTAATTAGAAAGTTTGTCCTGGAACCAATAATACAAAATACTATAAATACTCAATCAATCAATACTTTTCTCTGAAATCAAGTCTATATCACGGACACTTTTTTTCCGAACAGCATTTACAAAAAATATTGAGATTTGAGGTTATGTTCCCTTGTTAGAATATTCTATTTTCATGCACTTATACTTTTCTAACTATTTCAAAATTCTTGAAAATACTCGTATTCTTCACAAGTCAACAAACAACATGTGCAGTTCGATCCAACTTGAGAGATAGGATAGCTTATATCTCAATTAATGGTAAAAAAATTACCATCCGAGCGAAGCCGGAACGGGCAGCTAGTAATTTTAATAAAAAAATGTAGTAATTATTAATTTATTGTCCGTACTTTCTAGTTAATTTTAAATAAACATTAAAACAACTAAATACGAGTGTCACTACTAGTTTTTTGTGCATAAATCAAAGTAAAAACCCAAGCACGACCGCAAAGTGTAGTTGTCATATTTCTAGCACAGTGACACTGAAAAAAAACGGAATTAAATTTCGATACGTAAGTCACCTACGTGCACAAAAATGAGTATTTTCATCGATTTCAATAGGATCGTGTTATCATATTCATTTTTGGATGCATTGAACCTACCTGGAAAGTTAATTTTTTCAAAACAAAACGAACTTTGCCCTGTGTTCTGTAGACAGATTTTGTGATGTTAAGAAATTCACTCCGCCTAGAGAGAGGTGGTAATGGTGCGTTGCCAACCTGAGGCCGGGATTTTAGGCCTTAATCAAAAGTATGTTTACCGGCTACCTAACCCTCCAAACCGAAACACGTCAACAGAAAGCACTGACGTTATGGCGACAGAAATATGTAAGGCGGTGGTACCAATGCGGGCGAATCGGTGCGAGACTCTACCGCCTAGTCAGATGTCACGATGTTAGTAACGGTAAGCCTTTGCTCGCATTTGATAAGCTGCCTTATAAGAAGGCAGATGATCTATTTTGTAAAGAAACCTGGACCAAATAGGGCAAAGTTCGTTTTGTTTTGAAAGAACTAACTTTCCAGGTAGGTTCAATGAATACAAAACTGAATATGATAACATGATCCTTGTTTGCCTTCTAATATCATAAAAATAAACTTTTGAAATCAGAATCCATAAATGATGGAGAAATCAACATGTAAAAAAAGATATAGGAGTCGAACATGCAACCTCCTTCTTTTTCAATCAGTTTAATGATAACTAAAATAGCTATAAATTTACAATAGACATTAATTTTAAAATTTGTCAACGGTCTTTGTCAGCTATTAAGTAATTAACGACTAAGTACTTAAAAATTAGACAGTTAATGATTTATAACTGAGAAAGCGAGATAGTTACTTTAAATTATAGAAGACATTAGAGCTGGTATTAATTCTTACAAGTAACATGACGATCTGTATTTGGAGAAACTCTCTGTCTTGTGTGTTTTGATTAATGTGGCAGCGTCAGAAAGAAAGAATTATTATCATACTTTGATCGCATCTTTTTTTAAGTTATGTAACATAACAATAAATTACAATGTTGTAGGTTGCCTAACCATTTATATATAGGTTACTTATAGGTCGAACCACTTTAAACCAGGCTAGTTTAAGTTTGATTATACGTATGTTTTTTCTGACTTAAATACTTATCTTCTTTTGCGTAATAGGCATAGAGTATGCCCGGCTGTATGTGTTTGTGTGTTTGATAGTGACTTTGATGGAAAAACCTGAAATTAGGTAAGGCCGAAATTAAGCATAAATTTTATTAAGATTAACTTTTAGAAAATTTAATCATCTATATACGTGATGCCAAAACTTTGAACTCCTTTTTACGTAAATTGCACGGACGCAGGAGCATAACATTTGGCACACTTATAGCTCATGTGTAGGAGAAGTGCAGAACGCTAATATTTTTCAATAATAATATTTAAAAAGTACATTACATCAATAAATAAAACATTACCCACACTATCATGCATTTGACACACACAAACAAATACATTGATGATAACGATAAAAGATCAGAAATGGCGCACTAAAAAGCTTGGAGACAAAGTAGTTGGTTCTTATCAAAAGAATATTACAATTTATTATGGTCGAATTTCGACCAATGGGCGACTACTTGTTAAATTTAATACTTGAAGTTTTGTATAATTTTTCGTGAATTTTGTATAAATTTTGTACAGATAAGTCGTCTCTTAGAAAATCAGTATTCATTGTTAAAAAGGGCAATAGTTTTTATATTTTTTTAGGTTATGTTTAAAAATCTACACGAAAACTAAAATGTTGATTTAACTTACAATAATAACATCGCCCCTGTGGTCTAGCAATCCGGTGTCGGACTTGACTTCTAGAGAATCCAAGGGTATGGCAAACGATAGACAACCCGGTTTCGATTCAAGGGTAGGGCAACAAAAATTAAAAAAATGTATTTTCAACTGTCTAATAATATACCGTTGCCTGGGATTGGATATGTTACCGGATAGCGATAGGTATACTACCTAGATACTATACTACACAGAAAGGTACTCTGTGGGACTTAATGCCTTCGGCAAGTCGAGGGTGTTCTGGTTGTGCCTCTTCCTAACACTTCGGGGGTATGGGCGTGAAAATACTTATTAGTAATATTATTTGAAACCCATGCTTTTTCTTTTTCGCAGTGGCTGCGTATATCATGTAACATGATTTCTAGACCAGAAAACTACCCAAATTGCGTCCATATTCTTTTGTTGTACTAGAATTTTCTCCGCGTGAGAGCTAATGAGGTTGCGCTCATACCCTACTAACAAAACCGCTCACGTACTATGGAATTGCCAGCAGCGTACCATTTTGTTCAACAATGCTGTATGTACTGCAGTTTCTTTGATCCCAAGATATAAGATAATAAAGCTTTTGAGGTTGAGCATTTTTTTCAGTAACAACTGATCTGAAGTTTCATCTATTCTAAAGCGATGGATATTTCTTGATACTTTAACAAATCTTTCAGTTGATTGATGATTTATTTTGAGCATTCTACGAACATTTTAGAAAATATATATAATATGTGCTTTTCGTCAAACTAATCACATAATGGATGAATTTGTTCATGGTTATGATTATGTATATTTGACACTCTTTGACAGTTTTTTTTCAGTTCAACTTACAGATAAAGATTATCCAATTAGTACAATAATCCACATTTCTATAACAACTGGATATTTTATTTGATTAACGGATTTTGGTCAATTTAATACTTCTAAGTCCTAATTTTAGATTTTGAAGTGAAAACTTCTTTAGGCGCGTTGAGCGTTTTGGTAGAGGGTAAAATCCTCGGTTCGCGTCACCGACATGCTAATGATAATAGTATATCTATAGCTATGGAGAGCCAGACTAGCGCACGCGCAGTAGCCTGTGTACACGTATACACTAATACATCGACTATCGATTCGATTGAACGAACATATAATCTAAGTATTGTCGAAATCAATGATGACAATGATGTAAATAATGAAAATAATGTTCAAACTTGAATTCATTGAGTTTTTATTTAAATTTCTTGTAAATATAAATACTATGTATAATTAAGATAATTGTATATTAATTATTTTTTCAACCACTTTGTATTTATATTTTCTTCATGATTTGTTAAACCCATCATATGTAACTAATAAATAAAACATAAAAAATTTCATATAATTTTTGCATATAGATTTAATTACTCTCAACTTAATAGTTCCGTTTTCACTTCTATCGGCAGTCCCACGACTGCTACTGTTTTTTTTACAAATAGCTTGGTAAAAGACACTCATAAAAAATAAATTTTCAAAAAAATTCCCTTATGCTCATATCCCCGAAAAGACAGGCAGACGCAATACCAGAGCACCCACGACTATCCCAATTCACTAAGCCTTATGCTTAAGGCAGCGTAAGGTATTTTTATTAGAAAATTGCAAATGGACATTTTCTATTTTTTTTCGTTGCGCGACCCGGGGATTGAACCTGAGACCTCCACAAGTCAAGTCCTACGCCGAACCATACCACCGAGGCGATAATGAAGCGAGTAATTTTCACCAACACATTAACGATATTAACCTAGGTACATAAGTTAATTTACATTCGGTTCCCCAGTGTCACATAAGTTATAACAAGCAAAGTTAACGATATGGAACGATCCTGTGACAAATGGCGGCACGCGTCTCCGAATATGCGTACTCTTGATCCTCTTCTTGACATAATGAGATCTTCAGATGAGACACTTGACGGTAATGAACAGAATGTGTGTGAAAATAATCTATATGGTAATAAATGTTGAGATTAACGCTTCTTAAAATATGTGATGGGGTTTACACTAGTAGATACTCTCTTTACTATTTGTATTAATCGATATTCTCTGCCTAGCACGTAAGGGACTTGGCGTGAAGATATATATGTATGAAAGTACACGAGTAGAAGAGAATGGAAAAGCTTTGAAATGATGTCTTTACTATGAATAAATCACCAGTGTAAATCCCGCAATTCACAACCCTATTGGTCAGATAATGAACACTGTTAAGAATAATAGTAAAACAAAAGTTTTTTTCACACCCATGCCCCCGGAGAGGTAGGCAGAGGCACAACCAGGGCACCCACGTCTAGACGAAGACACTAAGTCCCACAAAGTGATAGGTAGCAAGCCTATCGCCAACCGGGCATATATCCAATCCCCGGCAACGTTATCTTTATTAGAATATTGAAAATACACAATTTTCACTTTTTTATATTTGCCCGACCCAGGAATCGAACTAGGAACTTCAAGAAGTCAAGTGCGCCGCCGGACCGCTGGACTACAAAGGCGAACATAATAATATTTGTTAATATAGTTTGTATCAAATTGTAATAAAAGCTATTATACCAAGTTAAACCTTGGAATACTTTACTCTGCGTTTATTAATAAGACGGACAGAGTTTAATGTCAACTTAAACCCCAGATTACTTAAGTTGAGGTAGCCGATAAACATAACTTTTCCTAGAGGCCTACATTACGGCCTCAGGTTGGCAGCGCACTATTACCATTTTTGGTGTCTCTAGGCGACGTGAATTTCTTACCATCAGGAAATCCGTCTGCTTGTTTGCCTTCCAGTATTATGAAATCAAATACCACCTTTGACGTGGCGGCGTGAATTTCTTACCATCAGAAAGTTTGTCTGATTGTTTGCTTTCCAGCGTCATAAAAAAACACATCGTCTTATTAGTAAATATAAACTAAAGCAGGAGTAAAGTTTAGTTGATATTAGTCTGTATCACAAAGTAATAAATACTATAATACCAGTTTGAACCATGGGGTTCTTAACTCCGTGTTTGTTAATAAGATGGACAGAGTATAATGTCAACTAAAACCCTGGTAAGTCTATATTTATTAATACAGCAGTAATTCTATAGTATGTGAAGGCAACCACAGACATAAATATGTTTTTACAGAGGGATTTAAAGCAGCGTGCGCAAAACCCTTATAAATACAGTAAAAAGGAAGGAAAGCTTAAAAGTAAAAACAAGAAACAAGTTTTTATAGGGATTCCGTGTCATATTATATCTGAGACATTCATATCACGTACCCGACAAACTGTCTGACTCATTTCGCTGGGACGACGGTCGGTAAATTTAAATTTTTTAAATCATCTCGAAGCTAGTTTGAATGCTACAATGTAAAATTCTATGTGGTTTTACTATTATAGCATGTTCACACCTGTATCACTATAGAGTTAGATTTTAGCTTTACCCGGTTTTAATTTGCACTAGATTATATTGTGAAAAAACATATAATTTTATGCCAGACGCATTTCGAATTTGATGCTCTTCATTGTGGGCCGTTGGTGGAATTCCATTGTTCAAACTTTTCTAAAAAAACTTGTATTTTTCCACGTTACCTAGAGTTTTACATGAAGTTTATACATATACATATTTACGATTAGACCCATTGCATGGTGGGTAGAGAACATGGGGTGTAAAGTGTCACGATTTTTATTTGGAAGAAACTAGGCAGGTTGCATAGTTTCTTCCACGTTAGTACTCTTTTTATTCAAAGACTCGGAGATTTCGATACCACTCCTTATAATACTGGAGGGATTTGGTCACGGAATATCAAACTATATCTTTCGAATATCAACAACTGTCCCAACTGTCCAACTTCGCGCTGGATTGCTGTTGTATATCTCTTTTGTCAAAATAAAATATTCTAAATTAAGTATTGTTAAACAAAATCTAAATATACCAGTGTTATTTGAAAAGTGTGTAACGTTACTTTGATCTTGCTTTTCTCTTCACCATATAACTTACGGAGCGGTTAGAACGACATTAGATAATATTAATCATGTTAACACGAGTTACTTATCAAAGCCGATCGCTAATAAAACCCAATAATTTATATGCGACTGTGATCGAAATTTCAATCCAACAAGCTAAGCTTTTGGAGGCGTTCCAAATAGCAGCGTTAGTTGTACCTATGTGATTGATAATTTGATCAATTTCAACTAGCAAATAACGGAAGAGAAATTTTTTTTTGAAAATCGAAATAGAATATCATGATTGGTAAGACCATAATATAGACATCCGTTTTAAAAAAATAACACACAAATTTTTAAATATACTAAAATTAGATCACATCTTGTAGAAATCAAACTTCAATCTGTTTGATCAGCAAGGAAATGTAAGATCGAACTTCACAAGGTAAGTTTGTTTGATCATCCAACCAACCATACTTTTCCGGGGACCCAATGCAAAAGAGATACAATTTGCGGTTAGTAAGCTCAGAAAGGCGTGGACGCAGAAAACTGAATGAAATTTCGTAGAAGTCAAGTAATTTAAAGACTTGACCACTGAAAAACTAATCCAGCTCTTTTCCTTTATCACTAGCTCTTTAACAAAAATTACCACTGAGTATATCAAGACGCTTTCCATATACGTACGTTTTTCTTAGAAACTAAATATTAAAATAGATCGACTTAATTTACAAATGGCTTGCTGATTTCTTTAAATCACTACGCAAGTAAAGCTGCAGTTTTCGAAGACAGTAACATATTAATTGTTTTCATCTTTTAGTTACTATTAAAATGAATGCATAATCATGATTGTTTTGAGGCTGAGCCAGGTCAGGTTTGTTGAAATAGTGACAGTCTTCAACCTTTAATTGAAAAGATGGGTAGAAATATAATCAGAGCACCCACGGCTAGCCAAAGCCACTTTTTTCATAATATGATAGGAGGCAAACTTATCGCTAAACAGGCACTTGTCCAAGATAGCAAAAACACGTTTTAAGTAGCCGATTTCGGTAAGAATTATTAAAAAAAATATTTAGCAATATTATGTAGATTCTTAATTGTGGGTAAATCATCAATATTAATTAAACTTAAAACAACAACAATAACATCTATATTATTATATTATTACGTGATGGAACGGAGGAGTATGAAATTTGTCACACTTATAGTTTATGTGTAGAAGAAGTGCAGAACGCTAATATTTTTCAATAATAATGCTTATAAGTACGTTAAATCAATAAATAAAACATCGCCCATACTACCATGCATTTGACACACACAAAAATATATTTATGATAACAAAGTAGTTGACCTTGAGAAATTAAAATGGCTTTCCTATCAACAAGACATTAAAATTTGTTATGGGCGACCACTAGTAATATGAATTGAAGGAAAAAAAGAAAATATTAGTAATACTGTCATCACATGAAAAAGGAAGAAACTTAATGAATGCAAACGCACAATAAAGACTTAAAACATAATATTTTGTGTGTAAGCATTTGCAATTGTGGCTCTGTGTGTGTAAGTACTTACAATTAATATGTATTTGAAAGCGTATTCATGTAAATACCTACGTGAGTGAGCACGTGTGTAAGTTTTTGTTACGCAATGAAGATATCATTTTAATATGTACTGTTATTTCATATGATTGAAACATTTTTCTTTTAACTTATTTTTTTTTTACTTTTTATATTTTTACTATATTATTAAATTTATATTACTGTTTTATTTTATATTTTATTACTATATTATTTTAGTACTTTATTACTATATTATTAAACAAATTTCAATGCCCAAACTAAATAATCGCTTGTATTTATATTGCTTGGATTAATTCGATTTCAATATATTTATTTATCTTGCATCTACTGATTATAGACAGATTTTTCAAATTCAGGATTATATACATTACAGTCGTCAAAATTTGCTCAACCATAATAAAGTCATGATTAGCCGAGCGTAACAAACATAAAAAATATACAGTCGAATTGAGAACCTCCTTTTTATTGGAGTCGGTTAAAATAATCATATCCAACTTTAAAAAATGTTAGTAATTGCTACAGTCATGAACAAACATAACAATAAACAACGTAGTGGTAATAATTACCTTTAATACATGGGGCCACTAAAAGTTTTGCAGTTCTAGCTAATCGGAACTATCTAAATTTCGAATGTCATATTTTTAAAACGTTGCAACTTTCCTAGTAATAGTAGGAGGGAAATAATTTGTCATATTTTGTTTTTTATCACACATCAATAAATGAACAAGTTTAATGTAACAACTGTAATCAGGGCCTTAACAATGAGTATATTACGTTCGGTAAGTTACGTGTCAAAATCTATGACACTTTTGGTCTAAAAATGTGTTTCTCTTAATTACCGATAGAGGCGCTGTTAAAAATTTTCATACAAATAATTTACAAAGACGGTAGCGAGTATAGTGAACTTGACAAGCCGTAAGCTCGTGGTAAGGGCCCAGAAAAATAAAACAATGTGTCGCACATGACATTACGTATAAATTTTAATGAAATCTCGCATCGCAGGAAGCGAAACCCATTTCACGGTATAATACTCAGATTAGTCACGGATTATATCAATGGAAGATGCTCTGGGTTAGATTTGCTAAAAGAGCTTTGGGGTTTAAACGTGACAGTTTAAAATACTTATTTAAGCGCTTAACTTTAATCATTTCTTAGTAACTTATTCTTTGTTTAGTTAGGTAAACTTTTAAAGTGGTTCGTTTCGTTCTTTTAAAGGTTTCGCTAGAAACTGATACTACAGTTATTATTAAAATAAATATTCTTATTTCTAAAAGATTTTTAACGGTCGTTATTATCACGTTTACATGAGTTAATCTATGTTATTATTTCTACTTAAATATGTTCCGTTATTGTAATTTTACTTCTTTTTTACTTTAATAACATTGTAAGGAGACAAGTAACGTATACAGAATCTCTATTTAACATTTCATTTTAAGTAATAGTCCTAAAACTAAAAATGTTCAATATCCCTTATAACAAAACTTTTTTTTTCTCTTCGTGTGAATATATTAACATCACTTAATAAGAAAAGTAATGTATACATAATCCCTGTTTAACATGTTAGTATAAGTAGTACTTCTTAAATTAAGTAATTTATTCTCTACATTCAGAATTTAACTAACAAAAGAACAGTTTACAGAAACTCTACTTAATATTTTACTATAAGTAAAAATCCTAACATTAAAAACGTTCAATAGCCCCGATTATTAAACTTATTAACCTTGAATAAACCTATTTGTAACGGATTAAATATTTTTCTCACCCCTTTTTATGCGGATATAATATTACCATCACTTAAATCAAGTAATGTGTACAGAATCTCCACTTAATATTTTAGTATTATTAATAAAATAAAAGTATCTCAAGACCGCATGCAGTCAAGTCCAACAATTGAACTGCTAGACCACAAAGGCGAATATTAATAATACTAAAATTAAAAATGTTTAATAACCCCGATTATTAAACCTTTTTATATAAATCTATTTGTAACTTTAGTAAGAAATATCTCGATTTTTACCTTTTTTTTAAACATTTAAACAAATATTTGCAAACAAATTGGTCAAGCCTTTCAAAAGTTATGATACCACAGACATACAGACAATTAAAACTTAAAACAACTTTATTTTTCCTTCGGGGGCTAAAAATTGTCTTCGCCCTATTTAGCTAATAAGCTAATCTAAGCTTCAGCATCGAGCAAGTGCAGCTGGTTCAAGGAGGACATGATCGTGTTACTTTAACAGGCTTTCCTAAAACTGCTAGATGGTGACCATGAACCAAGTAACAAAGTGTATTTATTATCTTTTAATTAAATTAATCATCAATCAGGTATCGCCTCTGTCCGGTCTGTCTAGCGGACCGAGTGTTGGACTTGACTGCATGAGGTTTCGGGTTCGAATCCCGGGTCGACCAACAAAAGATAATTGGATTTTTCAATTTTCTAATGAAAAAATGTTGGTCGGGATTGGAAATGTCGGGCACATTGGCGATAGGCTTGCCACCTATCACATTATGGGACTTAGTGTCTTCGGCTAGTCGTGGGTGCCCTGGTTGTGCCTCTGCCCAACTCTTCGGGGATATGGGCGTGAAGATACTTTTTTATCAGTCAGGTTCAAGCAGATGAAAATTGGAGGAGTGCAACAAACGCATAAAGATGAGATGTATAGCAATAAACTTTTCTGTAGTGATAGGTTGATGCATGATGTAATTAATGTGCATTTATTTTTAGATATTATGTTTTCTGCATTGATCAATTATGAGGACTTCATTTTTTCCATGCTATAATTTATTATCAATATAGAATTATTAATAAATAAATATATTGCTTAAAAAAACATGTCTAACTTTTTGCGATGGAGGTGATAAGGTAGTTAAGGATCCAAACGCATTGCAGCGTTTAAACGATTATAGTGTTTTTGTATTTACGGTCTTTGCAACACAGTTCATAATGTAGGTATATTTTAGCCATAACAATATTTTCTTTAGTTAGAAAGTAAAGCTATTACTATAAGATATTAAAGTACCCTAAGAAGTATTTGTGTACCTACATTCAATTTATAGTAGCTCATATATATTGAAGCAACATTAACACATAAAATATGTAAGAAGCAAGCAAAGGTAAACGAACTTGCAGCAGAAATAGAATTTATTGGTCGATAAATGACAACGGTATAATTTCATTGATTCAGCGAACTTGCCTTGTAATCGATAAGTGCATATCACTAGTTTATTGATCTTTTCTTGGCAGAGTTAAACTTCGAATCGTTATTAAAAAATTTCGCGGAAATTTCTAAGTGGCCACCACATAAGTGCCATAGAGGAATTATGATCGGCCTTAAGCTGCGACCTTATAAGCATCTACATGAGAAACGTATTTGAAGGAAAGTTAAAAGGAAAGAATGATAAGTAAAAAGAGACAAAGGAAAAACATAAGCCCAAACATAAATATTGCTTAAGGCCAATAAAACAGCAAAAACTGACTCCAATTGTTTCACACCACCATGCGATTTCGTAATTTTACTTTTTTCGAAAGTTGATAGCACATGCATTTTACTAACACCCAATAACACCAAATTCAAAATAAAAGACAAGAGGTTTGCTGTTATAAAAGTATTTAACTAGCAAATTTCATACTAACAATCAAAAAAATATCCGTTTTACAATAAAGAAAAATAACAATAAAAAAAATAATTAGAGGTTCCTTAAAGTCATGTAATATGTACTTGTTAATTACATACTGGAGTTTATAATTTCCATTGGAGGAAATTTATAATTTCCATTTCTGCGCAGCGTATTCACTTAAATAGTTTATTTATCATATAAAATGCTTTAAATAGTATTAATATTATAATGCAATACTTGCTAATAACTTATTTGGTTTGGTATTTAGAGCAGTCAGTAAACTTATTTATGGAAGGAATTTGACAGCCTAATCTCTAGTTGGCAACGCTTTATAAGAATCTGTAGTCTTTGTAGATATCTGATGTTTGTATTACGTTAATGTAAAATACCTCTCTAATGACTTCGTGTTTTATCCTGACGTTAAAATATTTGGTATATTATGGTAACAGAAACCATTTTAAATGGACCTAAAGAGATCACTAAGGAATTCTATATTAAGAATACCAATCTCTTAGCTTGATTATTCAAAATAGACACTGTCTAATCATATTTATCTTTTAGTAAAGAGAAATGTTCTGTGTTTACATCGAAAGCTTTAATAAATCCACACCGTGACTGAGTTCTGACGTTTGAACTGAAATGCAAAAAGCTTTGTATTTCTTATTACTAATTTTTCAAAAGATGTTGAAATTAGATTGTATGTTGTAAGAGATTAAAAATATATGTAGGTATTTTTACTTATTTCATCAGGTCAATCTTTCTGAAAATATATTTTATTACTATAAACATTAGTGACATTGATATCTTCAAATCAAAATTCTTCTAAATTTAAACTTGTAAAAACGGTTAATGATTTCAACCCGAGGTTGGAAATGCACTAGCATTGTTTTTTTAATTATAAATGATGTATACTTGATCTTTCTGGAAAGTAATTTTACTATATAATAAGTAAAAAAATACCTCGACCTTTTAACGATACCTCCAAATTAAGACACTTTCTACAATTCACTGATATACTATTGCATGTTTACCATATTTAACTAAACAACGGTGAACTTACACAGCATGTCGTCTACTAAAACGCAATACGCAATCTTTGGAATAATGAAACAATAAATCGGAGGGGGTCTGATTAAGGCAATGAAGCTAGTCAAACTTAGATAAAATTTAAAATTCATTTTTCAAGTTAACATCACATTCGACTATTGAAAGGCGATGTTTACGCAAATATTTAGTAGCTAGGTATTAGGTTCGCGTAACTATCATCACGCCTACTTCCCTCAATAGTTAGGCATAAGCACAAACCAGTGCAACCAGGACTAGCCAAAGACACTTAGTCCCAGAATGTGATAAGTGGCAAGCCTATCGCCAACCGGGCACATTTCCAAACCCGGGCAACTTTTATAAAAATAGGAAATACATTTTTCAATTTTTTGTAGCAGCCCGGGGTCGAATCCTGGACCTCAAGAAATCAAGTCCGACCGCCAGACTGTAGAAGCGGTTACGTCAGCTTATAAAAAATCCACTCCGAAAATCCGTGTAAAAGTTATAATGCCACAGACCGACACACAAGCAATTTGAACTTACAACAACACCCCTCTTTTCCATCGGAAGTTAATCAATAAATAATAACAGTAAAAGTAATAGTGAAATTACTATTTGTTACACTTATATTAAATAGATTTGGAACTCAATACGCCTCGTTGGTCGAGTGACTAGCGTACACTCTACTAACTATATCGACCAACCCTGAGGCTCGGGGGCACCTCATCTCGAGGATTCCCGACGGGGGCAAGCGTTTGTGTGATGAACATTTAGATGTCTGCATTTCCGGGTCTGGTGTTTATTAAATTTATTCTGGTATCTATTTAAGTATTTCTATGTATTAGAATTGTTGACTAACACCCATAACACAAGCATATAATTTGCTTGTTTTGGGGTTAGATTCAATTTGTGTAACTTGTCCAGGGATATTTATTATTATATTTATTACTAATATTAATATTAGCATAATTAGCATAATACTTTTACCTAGCCGACAAAGGACTTGGCGTGAAGGTACGTACATACAAGTCAATGTAAAAGCCTCTTCAGAATAGTTACAAAAACGCATTTGAATTGCTTGGCACAAAAGACTCATTATTTCTACGAACGAGCATAGCATTTTAGATGAGCAACTCATTTCTTGAAAAAATTACAAACTTTGCATTTAGATAGACCAAACTCTATTTGTATTTCAATTGCAATTCTCATTAAAGTAATTAACTCTAGAAAATGTCAAAATAGTAAGCTCTCCAATGTAATTTATATTTAAACATACCCTTAAGTGCATAGTTTATCAAAAATGATAACAGACTTTTTTATGCCTATAACTTCCGAACAAATAATATTACAAATAATGTAACGTTTCTGAACGTTTATTTATGCGCCATTTTTTAACTTTTTAAAATGACAGAGCCCTAGCTGGTTTGTGATTGGTTGAATTTGGCATTTCAAATTGCAAGGCCGTGACGTGCGCGTAAGTATGAATTTTAGAATTTATATCAGTTCATATCTAACATAAAATTAGTCTTATTTTTCTCAAAAAAAAACTTTCTGAAAGCTAAGGATATATATTTGGTTTTGTTGTGTTTATTTTACAAGAAATACTTGTGGAGTGGTAATAATTTTGCTTTGGAATGTTGTTATCAAAAATGATAATTTATGCATCACCAGTATAAGTTTTTCTTAGTTTTGCTAACTATGGCTAATGTTTATGAATATGTTTCAATGCTATGTTTTTGAAACAATTATGAGCTTTGGTGTTGGATTGCATGATTTTATTATGGTTTTAGATTACTATTAATACGAAAATGGACGAGCGACATATTGAATCATTGTTATGGCAACTAGAAAATGGCGAAATATCTGAGGATGATGCAGACATCGATGAAGATGTTATAGACCACTATGACGATGTGAATGAGTTGATCGCAAACCTAGAAGATGTAGAACAGGAAGAAGAAGTTGAACCTCCGGACTCAATTGTTAATTTAGACTGTGATCCCCCTTTGATTTCTAACGATTGGCCTGAAATTCAATCAAATTCTACTAATTATACCACAGTAAGAAACTTAGTCTGGAAAAAGAAGAATATGTCTTTAGTTGATCAAGCTTTTGCCTTTCTTGGCGTCACAGACTACCCTCAACATATTTTAGATTTATCCACTCCATACCAATTTTTCTCTTACTTTTTTGATAAAAATATACAAGACGTTATAGTTGCTGAGATGAATAAATATGCAGTACAAATGAATCCAAATTTTTCCGACCCCATCAACTCGTTGGAACTTCGTAAATACCTTGGTATCTTGATTTACACATCCGTGTACCATTACCC
>NJDD01003244.1:226883-244490 GCA_002245505.1 Calephelis nemesis
GAATTTTGGACGGAAAAACTGCCCAAAAAATAATAGTAGTGTTAATTAATGTAGTTGTGTATGTAAGCTTTTTAATTCCCCCATATCTTCTATATATCTGGATTCATATTATATCATATTTCCATGGATATCGTTATAATGTTAACACAATCTAAAAAAAGTCTTAGCTGTCAAGTTAAAAATGTCATTTGCAATCACAAAACATTCAGGTTGTTTATATATCACATCAAAAAATGCTTTATTACACCATAAAACATAGCATTTCAGAGTAATGTTTTCATTCCCCTCATTTGAACATTATAATAACACGCGAATATATTGGCCGTGCGAAAGGTAACAGATGACATATTGCTGATCCTGCACTGAAATAAATTGTCCTTATGAGTTATGAGATCTTTGACTATGGCGTATATAGAATTATTTAGGGGCTTCATCGAAATAGAAGCTTACATATAACTTTGTTTCATAGTTTTTTATGGTACATATTGGAAGGCAAATAAGCCTGATGGTAGGAAATTATCGCCGTTCACACCAAAGTTGGTAATGGTGCCTTGCGAACTCTCTTGCTCTTTGAACAAAAATAAGTATACCAGCTACCTTTAGCTTTCCATCCGGAACACGTCAATGGCAAGCTCTGACGTTATGGCGGTAGGAATAGGTAAGGATTGGTTACCAACCAATCCAGGCGAGGCGAACTTCTCAAACCTAAGTTAACAAGTTTTTTTTTTCTACTTACTAAAGAATAGACCATCTGCCTTTCTTGCCAGACAGCTCGTAAAAGGCAAGCATAGGCTTGTCATCACTAACACCGTGACATCCGACTAGGTGGTAGAGTTTGGCAGCGACTCGCCGGGATTGGTGCCACCGCCTTACCTATTTCTGCCGCCATAACGTCATGACGTGTTCCGGCTCGGAGGGTAAGGTAGCCGGTAAACTTACTTTTGCTCGAGGCCTAACATCTTGACCTCAGATTGGCAACGCACCATTACCATCTTTGGTGTCTCTAGGCGGCGTGAATTTCTTAACATCAGGAAATCCGTCTGCTTGTTTGCCTTGCTATAACATAAAAAAAACTAACAAAATACACATAAACGCTGTTTTTATTTAAATAGAAAAGTAAGTTAGTGTATTGCTGATATAATATATTTAATTAATATCTTATTTGAAATAAACTAATATAAATAGAAATGTAAAGTTTTTGGGAAAGAGCTAATCGATTTTTTCATTTTGTTCATTGAAAACCGAAATATAAAAAAACCTGAAATAAAAAATCTAGTCATGAATACTTTTGGCTTTAAAGAAATACAAATAAAACATTTAGTTTACATAAACTAAATGTTGAAACAATTATTGTACCTATTTACCATGTTCTTAACAGTATGATTTTCGTTGGTTAAGATAATTGCTGCGGACTTATAAATGTGGCAGTCATTTTAAGTGATAACGTCTCTTTTTTTGTCATTTTTAATCTAAAAACCTCTTTAGCGGCGTTGTTCACTTTTTGTGACACGTGACCTGGTCAAAAACAGGACACGTGACCTTATCGAAAACTCTTAAGACGGAGGGACAGTAAAACAACTGTATGTTAACGCCGCATTTTCTTCTGTGATTTTCGTTTCGCTGGCCGCCCGTGCTGTAGTAAGTGGTAGTGTAACATAGCTCGAAGATCTCGAAGTGCCTACGAGAAGCAACTTGCAAGACATAACGCGTAACGTATGTTTTTTTCTCTTAAAAAAAATTAAATAAATTCTGTAGTTTACTTCAAAAATAATAGTAATTTTACACAGACAATAAAATTACAATTACAAAATATCGGAAATCTACGCCGTCAATATTCAAGCCGATATTTTTAATTTAAATCTGGCTTTCTTCGGCCTATATTATTAGTGTAATCTGTAAAGGAAGAAAAATAAAAATGGCGGAATTTGAGTAATACAAAGACGTTACAAAATTATTATAAATGTATATACCTATTAGTCAAATTTTGTCATGAAAAAGTGCAAAAGCATGGCTGTGACTTACAATTACAACTAAAAGCTTTACAATAACTAATAATGCAATAAGCCCAAAAAACATTCTAATTAGATTTTATCTCACACAGATCGCTTACAATTAACTTTATATTGTGTAGGTTTCTGAAGTTGCCTAAGTACAAGATAAAGGGCATTATCATAATGGAGTAGGCGATTACCGAGCATTATCGTACAATGATGAAACTATGCCTGTGGTGAAATTTTAACGATATTGAATTTCTTTTCAACTCAAGAATAGAACTAGCACAACTATGTAACATAATATTCACTTAAAAGTATTTACAGAGGTGAAACTATTGTGTCATATCATTTAGGGTACTATGACGTGTTCATATCGCCTCTGTGGTCTAGTGGTTCAGCTGTTGGACTTGACTGCATGAGGTACCGGATTCGAATCCCAGGTCGGGCAAAAAAAGAAACTTGAGTTTTTCCTATTTTCTAATAATAAAAAAACGTTGCTCGGGATTGGATATGTGTCCGGTTGGGGATAGGCTTGCCACCTATCACATTGAAGGACTTAGTGTCTTCGGCTAGTCGTGGATGACTTGGTTGCGCCTCTGCCTACCACTTCGGGGATATGAGCGTGAATGTACTTTTTTTTTTCTTTGACATCTTAAAGTAGTACTTTGTAATACAGTATCCACTTAATGTCGACTTTCTTTTGCGTTTAATCAGACCACATTCTGATTCATTGGTATGAACATTTTAGGCGCAGCAAAGTCTCAGTTATCCACCAATCACATTACAGCATTATGTCATCCAAAGTTTGACACAAATCTAGATAACCCTATCTTGAAAGCGAGGATTATGTGGTTTTTTTTATAATATTGGAAGACAAACAAGCGTGATTACCGGATAGAGATATAAAAGTTGGTAATGGTGCGCTGTCAACCTGAGGCCGGGATGTTAGGCCTCGAGCAAAAGTAAGTTTACCGGCTACCTTATCCTCCAAACCGGAACACGTCATGATGATGATGTCAGCAGTAGGTAAGGCGGTGGTACCAATCCAGGTGAGTCGCTACGAAACTCTACCACCTAGTCAGATGTCACGGTGTTAGTGACGGTAAACCTATGCTCGCCTATGTGTGGATATGTTTGTATTGATTTAAGAATGCATGTAAATTGGTTATCACCAACAAGATCACTGATGATAGAGTGCTGTTTAGCAACTTGTCTGGGTAACTTCCACCGCTTTACCTACTCATACTGCCATAACATCACCGCTTGATGTTGATGTGTTCCGGTTAAGAGGGGAAGGTAGCCAGTAAACTTACTTTTACTCCCAAATCTCAGCCTCAGGACAACGACGCAGCTATGATATTCATGTTGTATATAGGCCACGGTATCATAATGTCGGAGGAACCGTGTATTGGCTCTATGACCTTTCATACAAAAAATGGGTTGCACTCCGGGAGTGCCGGCAGAAGTGAAAACTTAATATCAACGTTGTGCATTTTTGATATTTTGGAATGGTTAGGGAATCATTTTGCACGAATTGCTTTAACTATCAGTATGAAAGTACTATCATTTATGTGGTATAATACAACATTCATTTATTGCGCTATCGTACACAAACATGACAACATGAACATTCGCGCAAGCGCCCTACGCCTTCTTACGAATTTTCGATCTAGTCACGTGTCCTGACGCGAGTTTAGAAGTTTTTACCCATTCCAAAAAAGTGCTCAACGCCGCTAAAGAAGTTTTCACTTCAAAAAGAATAACCAATATAGCAAACAATATCTGCCGAATAAACAAATATATTAAATGATAATTGTTAAATGTTATTTTGATAAACCATTTGTATTACCACATTAAATAGAACAAGTTATGATTAATAGATATTTAGTCCACAAACAACAAATTTAGATAATAATTAGATCATATCGCTAATTAATGTTCGTTGAAATATATTATTCCTGATATCAAATTAATTGAGAATAAAAGTCACAAAGTTGGAATCCACTTAATAAAAGTCACAAATGCTTTGAATGCATTTAAAAAGTCATAAAACTGTGGTCGGTGATAAATTCTTACACGTTTAAAGATATAGTGTGAGGAAGTATCTTTTTAGATGTTCTTCGTTTTATAAATAAAAGTAGATTAATTCTTGTCAAAACAAACAAGACAGTGAAGATTCTGTCTTTAAATAAAAGATTTGTATAATTGTGTAAATTTAAACATAGAAAGATTACTTTTTCGCATTCCTTATTTATTATTTAATTCCTCTATTAAAAACATACACTGTTGAAATAGCAATAAAGATTCTACTAAGCCCTTGGTGTTGTTTTGCCTTCTGTTAATATTTTGATTTGTAATACGAAAATCTCTATATTTACTGTCACTTTCAAAGTATGTTTTTATAAGATGTTCGTCTTATTTTTATAAATAATAGTATATTTACTGTAGTCGAAATAAATAAAGCGGTGAATATTTCGATGTCATTAAAAATAACAAATAACTGTATTACAAAAGATTATTTAAGAATATTAATAGTAAATAAAATATATGGAATTTGTGATCTAAGCAATTATTAAAAAAGGTATCTTCGCGCTCTTATTACCGAAGAGGTAAACAGAGGTACAACCAGATCACCCACGATTTGCCAAGGAACGTGATAGGTCGGAAGCCTATAGCCAACCGAGCACATGTATAATCCCGGGCAAACTTATTTTTGTTAAAAAATAAAAGTATCCTTTTTTTCTTTTGGTTGCCAGACCAAGGAATCGAAACCGAGACCCAAAGTTGCGTCCAAATCTGGACCGCTATTTATCTCTAACAGGATTAAGGTTCATATATGTAAACATAGACTAAAGTACTCCAAGGTTCAAGTTGTCATTATAGTTCATTACTGTATTACAAAATATGGTAATTTATACCTTGGAATACTATGTTATAAGTTTATTATGACTGATACTGATGGAATTATCTATATATGTAAAAGAAAGTGGTGTTAGTTACACTATTTATAACTAAAGAACGGCTACACCGATTAGCCTGAAAATTGGTAGGGAGGTAACTTAAAACCGGCAGAAGGACATAGGACACTTTTTATCCTGTTCAATTGTGAGGAAACTGGGTAAAACAAAATTTTAATTTTTCCCATACAAACTGCACGGGCGGAACGAAGTTCGCGGGAACAGCTAGTTAATATATAATTATTAGTATATAACAAAATATCTAGACCAATGACGCAGTGTATATTCCTACAACTAATATTTGAAATAGTCTGGAAGTACCTATGTTAATCGCTGATTTTCACTTCGTGTAAGCTGCTTAATAGGACAGCAGTTGGCCTATCTCTTCAAAGAAATATGGAGATTTGTACTATGCAGCACCTAAGAAGTGAGCTAAGTTTCAGTTAGTCTCGCCAACAAAGCCTTAAGTGGTAGTGGTAGTCTAGTGGTAGAGTACTCTACGCTGTCCGGGTAGGAACCCATGACGTCACCTCCCGGCCACTTAATACGAGTATCAATGCACTTATGATCTCTGCAAAAACTAATCTGCAGGGCTCCTCCGATTAAGGTACATATTCCTGCGGCTATAATGAGAGTGCAATTTTCCAGTGCGGAAGGTAGAGCACTACCGGCTTGCACAATTGGTCTAACACCTTAGTCATAGGATAGCTGTATACCGATAAAATCTGTGGTGTAGGTAGGCCACGGTAGTTTCTTACCACCAGAGGCTATGTGCTTCTTCGCTGATCACTAACATAAAATAATCTCTACGCTTCTTGCTATAATACGAATCTCGTTGTAATAGTGGGTTTTTAAAGTTCATTTTCTATTATTTTAATTTGATATTTGCTATTGTTATTAACTTTGCCTCTATCGAAAGTTTGGTGGGATTTTTGTTAACATACTGCATTAATTAAATGTTTGAGATTTATGTTATCACAATCAGAGTCAATGACCCTGTTATCGTAAAACAGCCAAAGTTGACCTTGACATCCGATGTTAAAATACTATGAACATTTGATTAATTACTAATTTACAATAGAAATTATTCCAATATGTATTATAAGTAACTATATGTTACTCTATTATGTCCGCATATTAAAATTATTTAGCACTCTCACTGGACCTTTTTTATATGATAGGTAAGCGAACAAGTACCTGCACCCGTCTCTTCACGTAAAGAGACAGCCGTGACCTATACACACCATAGTTCTGTGGCTGGAATGTCAGACCTATTGTGCAAGTTTACCGGCTACACTCCGGACCGGAACACAACAAAGCTTATAGCGGCAGGAGTAAGCAAGGCGGTGGATCCCGACCCAGGCTAGTTGGTGCAAAACAATCTATCGTCAGTGAAATCGTAATGTTCAGTGTAAGTAGATCTCGGATTAAAGATTACTACTCTAGAGTAATATTAGCATTAATAAAAAAAATATAAGAAACGCTGACTAACTATAGTGGAACAAGCTCTATGTCCTAAAGTTGCGTAGAATAAAACTGCTAAGTAGGGAAGTGATAGTAGGATAGTGGCTCTTAGATTCCCCAGGTTTTTTCCATGATATTGGAAGGCAAACAAGCAGACGGATTTCCTGATGGTACGAAATGCACGCCGGCTAGATACAACAAAGGTAGTAACGGTGCGCTGCCAATCTGAGGCCGAGATGTTAGGCTTCGAGTAAAAGTAAGTTTACCGGCCACCTTATCCTTCAAACCGGAACACGTAATGACGTTATGACGCCAGGAATAGATAAGGCGGTGGTACCTATCTGGGTGAGTCGCTGCGAAACTCTACCACCTAGTCAGATGTCACGGTTTTAGTGACGGTAAGCTCGCCTTTTACGAGCTGCCTAGCAGGAAGGCAGATGGTTTATTTTGCACGGACCAACACGGGGAACGTGTGCCTTGCTCAAGGAACAACCAGGTATAACGCTAAGCTGATGATGATGAAAGGTAATCGATCTTCATCCACATAAAATTGTGTTGTTAACTTGAGATGCTAAAGAAGCAAAAATAAATATGCTTTTCATGATTTTTCAAACATGATTAACTAATAATGAATTAATGAATTTGAATAAGTCTAAGCACAAAGATGTCAGGAATATTCTAGTTCAGATTTCAAGCTTTTAATTTTAACTTCATAAAATAATCATATCCTATATAAATGAGAGTTGGATATGTCAGAAAATACATGAAAGTAAAATAAATTTGGTCGAAATGCGAGTGATTACATTTGCAATAGTGATATAAATAAATAGATAAATATAAATATTCCCGGACTAGTCACAGAAATTGAATCTAACCCATAAGTAAGCAAATTATATGCTTGTGTTATGGGTGTTAGTCAACTATACTAATACACAAAAATACGTAGATAGATAACAGAATAATAAATTTAATAAACACCCAGACCTGGAAATGCAGACATCTAAATGTTCATCACACAAATGCCTGCCCCCGTCGGGAATCGAACCCGAGCCTCGCGGTTGATCGATGTAGTTAGGCGTATACGCTAGCCACTCGATCAACGAGGCGGTAGATATATTATATGAAAGAGATTACAAAAAAATTTTGGTCTTAAAAATGAGAATATGTATTCGTTAGTTCGGTCATGTGGAAAGAATAACAGATAAAAGATTGACAAAACAGATATACAATGCAAACGTAACATTCCCGTTCCCGAGCGATTTGATCGTGGAACGGATAAAACTAGAGGATTTTAGTGGAATGTGGTGTCAACGAATGTTAATGAAATTATAAAATACTAGCAGGTTCGCCTGCGTAACTTGGCTTCTACTGCACTGATTTTGATGAAACAAAGCCCATTTTACTCGTTGATAATGTAACCTTCGAATGGTGATTAGAAGAATAGAATTTTTAAAATCGGTCCAGTAGGTTTTAAGCCTATTCATTACAACCAAACAAACAAACAAAGTTTTCCTCTTTATAATATTATTATTAGTGTTAATTTGTTTTATCGCCTAGCGCGAATGTTCGGACTTAACTGTCTGAGGTCCCGGGTTTGAATTCCGGGTTGGGCAACAAAAAGAAAATTGCGTTTTTCCATTTTTTTAATAAAAAAAAGGTTGTCCGCGATTGGATAATTGCCCGGTTGGTGATAGGCTTGCCACCTATCACATTGTGGGACCCAGTATCTTCGGCTTCAGCTAGTCGTGGGTGCACTGGTTGTGCTTCTACCTACATCTTCTGGGATATGAGCGCAAAGACACTTACTCAATCTTTATAGTCTTATGTTAAAATCAAGCAAGAATTAAGAAATTGTCAGTTAAATTAAAGTAAAATGTCATAGGTATACCGCATCGCTGAAGTTACGGTGTAGATTACTTGAAATTATTTCTTAAGAGAGTGCTATGGAAAATCTTTGGTGTAACGCTCGTTGACCACATTTGTTACAGTGAGATCCGAGAGAGACTGAGAGTGAAAGAAAGTGTTGGCGTTAAAAGGACAAAGGACATGCTCCACTCGTTTGGTCACGTGGAGTGAATGGAGGATAAAGGTGTTATCCGAGAGTGGTGTCAAAAGACTCCGCTACCGGCACTTTTGTATGAAAAGGGTATGAATGTGGAGGAAGCCGGAAAGATCTACGAGGATCGTGAGATTTGGCTCGCGATACTGTCTGCCTACCCCGCAAGGGATTTAGCGTGAAGATATGTATGTGAATTTGTCAAGTTAGATAATTTTTAGTAAATTTATAATAAAGTAAACAATTTAACAAATTCTTGTATCGCAATGTAATAGTGCCTATTGTAGCACGTGTAGTAGGCATTTTTAAATTAAAGTCCTATTCATGCGAATACTTAACAAAAGCTTATTTTGTCCCATAAATAGGACCTACAGTTTGAACTCTAAGTCGGAACATTAAAATGTATGAACGAAGCAATCTAGGTCTTAAGTTTGTTGACATATACACAGAGCATGCGCAAACTTATTTACCCACAAATATTACATACATATTTCTTGTAGCTACTACATTGTGCTTTACACGCTAGAGTAAGGTAAATTTCGTAATAAAGCAATTCATATCACTAACATAACAATAAGAGCCTTATTGGTCATGTGATCTTCTCTGCCTTTTGCAGTAAAGATTGAGGTCGTAAAAATGTTCATCTTTAGCAAAAACATTTAAACATATTCCTAAAGCATTTAAAAATGTATACTAAAAGTAAAGTAAAGATTAACCATACATATTATTACAAAGGCAAAGCATAATTGAGTATTTTTGTTAAAGTGAATGAAGCTTTAAATGTAAGGAAATAATAAAAAGCTTTTAAGGAAACATACCGAAAGTTCATTGTTGATGAAAATGCTCGTAATCAGTAACAAACAGATCCTCTGATCTCATGTAAACATCGTTTTGATCTCCGTTCAATTATGTATCACTTTCACTGATTGGCTCGACTGTCAAAAACACGTGGATGTGCACTCGCCGGGCGGTAAGCGCTTTTTGCGAGCGCTTTACAGCGCATGACATTGAAAATACATATCACTCACAACGAACTAACCTCCCACACTGTTGGAGAAGAACTAAGCGCAAGTTGTCGAGTTGCACGTGGCTCGTAGCTTACGCGACGTCCGCCCTTCCAATTCCATAAGCTCTCACTGAAAATCCAAACTTTCTCCATTTCATTTAAGCCTAAATTCCTTTGCAATTTCCACTAATAAAGATGAGCTAGACGAATACACACGGTATATTTTCGTTCTGTCGCCACGGAAAAGAAAAGTGCATATGATTTTTGTTTTTCACCCAGTTTTAAAGTAATTGGGTCGGTTTTATCGCTGGAAACATCGCTGTTTTAAAAAGTAGCCATTGTTCTCAGGATATTGGAAAAGTTTCGCCTCATATATCACAAGTTTTGTATTGTTTTTAAGGATTTCGAAATATTATATAATCACGCCTTTGTTACTTCATGACTTGCGTTTTGTTTGATCACTTGGGGCTTAAAGGGAATATATTGATATAACAATGTTTGTATTTAGAATGTACGATACGTATAGGAATAAGTAGGGTTATCACTATGTTAATGAACCATAATAAAACAAATGTATAATATAATAAATGTATTAAACTGACTTTAAATAGGTACCACATTTAGACAATTTTATTCAGAACTTATAATTCAGCGATATCAACAAAATGGAATAAGCCACTTTACTACTGTACTGCACTGAATTCAATCTTGTAAATAGAAAATTAAGTTGTCTAAATTCGAATAAAGTACTTTGAAACTCAACTGGTGCATTTTTATATTATCTGGGCACCTGAACAAATCTCAATAGCTTTTTTGGTATACGATGATATACTATATTGTTTATACGACCTAAAAATTAATAACTTGTAGAAAAAAAGTGCAGTTAAATACAAATTAGTTTACACGTATTTTTTTACTCTTGATGAAAATAAACGAAGCATCGATCAATACCTATATTACATTTTCTATACAAATTTACCGACAAATGAAGTGACAACCCTACGCCCCAGCGACCCGAGGGTCAGTAAGCCGAACATAAATAGAGGTCAGTGATGTGTAAAGTTTGATTTAAATATAACTTAATGTGTTGTATGATAAACTTAGACGTTATCTGTACTCACAAACAACGAATTAAGTGTAGATAAGTATCCTTTACACTTAGAAATGCCTATGCTAATATGTAAACAGGCATACGGATATCCTGATCTCTTTCATGTTTTTTTTTATAGAAGGGGAGGCAAACGACAAATTGTATTGTTTAATGAAAAATTATCACCTCTGCGTAAGGATGTCCTTACGCAGCAACACCAGGAGTGTCACAAAATCATTGCCGAACGAACGAGTATGCTCTTTTTTTGAAGGTTTCTAAGTTGCATCCGTTCGAAAAAAGCACCTTTGCTAATTTGTTCTTCAAACGTGTTAAGCAATGTAAGCAATATTTTTGGAATGAATAAAAGAAAAGGTTATTGGCATGATATCTCAAGTTGTGACATAATGGTCGAAGGTAGACAGAGAGAAATATAACAAATTTACGAGATTTATGGATAGACGATATTTTTGTTCCAAAAGACTTTAATTAAACTTCTTTTGTTTGTTTTTATTTTGTAATATGAGGTGAATTAGTCCGCTAGTAAACGTTTTGAAACCCGACTGATAAAAGAGGGGTGTTATAAGTTTTATGCGTCTATGTGTGTCTATGAAGTTACACTTTTAAAGGTTCCTGATCGTAAGAAATTCCCTCCGCCTAGAGACACCAAAGGTGGTAATGGTGCGTTGCCAACCGGAGGCCGGGTTATTAGGCCTCGAGCAAAAGTAAGTTAACCGGCTACCTTACCCTCCAAACCGGAACACGTCATGACGTTATGGCGGCAGGAATAGATAAGGCGGTGGTACTAATCCGGGTGAGTCGCTGCGAAACTCTACCACCTAGTCAGTACTCACCACTTCCATGTAACATTCATGGTCTACAAAAATACGACCACTTGTATACTTCCTACATTTCAAAAAAAATCTTCGGAGTAGTCTCTAAAAGTTTATTCCAAAGGTACTAATGGGGAAAGATAAGACAACGAGATGGACGATGGCGCTGGCTATAAATATCTGCTAGACTAAATAGACGCGTCGTTAAGATTTACAAAAGAGATCTACTTAAAACGTTCTTAACAGTAATAACAACAGTAAAACTGTAAAAACTGACATCGATTTCAATTGAACGTCGCCGAAGTACACAAATTGAGTATCTTCCTCGATTTCTCAGGGATCCCATTATCTGAATGAGACTTAAGAGCTCTTAAAAATGATCATTCAAATTAGAAAAAAAGAATTTTTAAAATCGGTACTCAAATTAAATAATTTAAAAAAAATGTAATTCTGATTACTGTTATCTCCTCAGAGAAAAAAGGAATTGACTGTTTACAATTTATAAAATTGACCGGCTCGCTAGTTTCAAAACGGCACAAAGGAGTAAATACACATGCAGCCAGTTTCCGAAACGCCAATCAATTTAATTAAAGATCTGCTTAATATGAGTTCGACTTAGGAGTCTAAACTGATCTCATGTTTAACAGTTGCTGTGAAGAGATTTATCATTAATTAAAATTTATTAACGTAAGAAGTCTAAACCGAATGTATGTTATAAATTGTTTTCAAATGATTAACCGTAAATTAAAATTTATAAATGTACCAGCTGTTACGGTGAACTTCGTTCCACCCGTCCAGTTTGTATGGGAAAAATTAAAATGTCGTTTTTCCTAGTTTCCTCGCTATTGTAAGGGATAAAATGTACCCCATGTCCTTCTCCCGGATCTAAGCTACCACTCCATCAATTTTCAACTTAATCGGTATAACTACAACGACTTTGTTTTAAAGACGATTCATCTTTCATATTCTTTTTAATGTCTTTAAGGTGTATTCTGCTACTCTGTGCGGAGACAAATCCAATGAATCGAAAACCATGAACTTGGTCCATCAGATCTCGCGTTATAAGTGTGGTAACAAACCCGACTTTGTTTTATATATGTAGATATAAATGTTAAATGTGATCGTCAGACTGCTATCAGATTGTGGGACAGTGTCTTCGGCTAGTCGTGACTGCCCTAGTTATGCCTCTACCAACCTCTTCGGGGATATGGGCGTCAATGTACTTTTTCTGCCATCAAAAAAGGTTTATATAATACGCGCATGTTTGCCAATAATTAACGTATTGTCACATTGATTAACGGCTTTTGGCTTTCCGAACGACTGCTCAATTATCAGTTTAATAGCTGTCCGGTTATCCGATAACCATGATACGGTGAAACCCGAAATTAACTAATTTGGAATTGAAATACCTGTTTATTGGCAGTCTTTGAATAAGAACCGCTTTAACCATATTAGTTACGCATCATTAACTTTTTGGGTATTTGCAGGAAATGTGTATTTTTTATTTATCCCAATGGTAATAATGTTATTGATGCGACTGTATGTTTTTAGTTATTTGTCCAATAATCATACAGTATTGTCACTACATAGTATAAAACAAACTTGCTTCCTCTTTCCCTATGTCCCTTTATATGCTTAAATCTTTAAAACCACAAAATGGATTTTGATGCGGTTTTTTTAATAGATAAAGTGATTAAAGAGGAAGGTTTATAAGTATGTTTACAGAATGTTCCCGAAAAATCTTTGATTTTGGTAATTATTTTTTTGCAAGGTAGGCCATGATTCCAAGGTATATAGAATGAAGGTGTATAGAATGAAGAGTGTACGTTGTCAGTGTTAATAAGATGCATAATTATAAAAAGCGCTGATTTGTTTTCAGGACTTTATAAGGGTCCAATGTATTTCGGTCCACTTCTACACTAGCAGTTGCCCATCAATTTCCTTGTTCTGGTTGAAAAAAAGAATACAGCATCGGGCTTGAGGCGTTACATAAGTCAATAAGCACGTCCTGATGACGAATTTTAACAGATTTAAGGACTTACAATACGTAAAGTTTCGAAAGATTTATGGAAGACTTGCGATTTTGTATGTAATATTCAGAATCAGAATAGAAGAATTGACCATGGACTTGGATGAATCGTGGCACCCAATCCATGTTCTGCAATTATGACGTGGTCTGCATTAGAAGTCCGTGTCTATGAGTTGGTGGAGGGCCATCTGTACATGATTTATATATAGCCAAGTCCACAAGTAAGTAGGTATAGTTTCTTTGGTTTTACGCGGATTAAACTTATTTAGCTCCCTCAAAGAGTCAATCGCTACTTATGCATTTGTGTGATCAGGTTAAAATAAAGCCTCTTTTCTTCTCTAATTTATAGACTTCTCGATTTATAAGTACCATTAGCAATTGGACTACCGCTAAAGGATTATGGAAATACCATTATATCTTTATTGTTGTCTCTTGCATGGTGGCCAGAGAATATCGATTGCCTAGTGTCAGATATTTGCAGACCTACTTAGCTTTCTCCACACCATTACTCTTTTCATTATCAAATACACCGGCTTCGAAGAATTTTCGTTATCAAGCGATTAAGATGTGACATGTCAACCTAGCTCTTTACTTGTACTTCATCCACATCGCTAAGCTGTAATAGTATTGGAGGTTACTCTCCTAACAAAGACCTGACACCATTTCCAAATATTGCTGGCTCCCTCTAATATACTGATCTCTTTTTAGTTTTGACTTTGACGATTGACGTCACAAAGAAAGAAAGAGAGGTCAAAATGATTAGAGCGAGTCAAAAATATTTGGAAATGAGATCAGAGCTTTGTTAGGAGTATAACCTCTAGTCGTAATATTGCTTTATGATCCACGTTCACATTTTATATGTGTTTTGTCAATCTTTCAACTATCATTAATTCCCATGATCGAATCAACAAAGCAAGCTCTTTCTTATATTTACACCAACCCTTCTTTCCGAAACTAGCTCTCTGATTTTGCTGCTGCAAATACTAACGGAGATTTTTTTATTTTAAAAAAACGAACCGAGATTCACCACAGATTTCCACAACAAGGAATAACATTTTTATTATTAACTAACTGTCCCGGCGAACTTCGTTCCACCCGTTCAGTTTGTATGGGAAAAAGTAAAATGTTGTTTTTTCAGTTTTCTCGCAAGTTTTCTTCCTTTTTCTTATCTTTTAAACCTTTCCTGGACTTGAACAAATAATTCAATACCATAATTAGCGAAATCGGTTCAGCCGTTTTCGAGTTTTAGCGAGACTAACGAACAGCAATTGACATTTTTATATTTAGATATTCAAAAGTTCTTGTCTACCTACCCTGAGGATTATTGCGACCTAGATAGATCTATTGTAATCATGTCTATTAATCATTAGGTATTGAAACAATACAACAATAATGAAATATCTCACACTTTCGCATGTATAATATTAATGGGGCAGGTTCAAAAGTAGCCGATGTAGACTAGTCTCGGTGGCTATTTTGGTAGTTGATGAGATGAAAAACTATCGTCCGTCGTATTTCCTGCTCTTCGTTATTTTAATGACTTCCTACGACATTATTCATAAGTTAAGTATAATTCTATTTTTCGATTGAAACTGATATTTCAATGTTCTTAATTTTTGGAAATGGTCCTGAAATGGAACATTTCATATGTTAGCAAGATATTAGTTTGTAAGTATTGTCTACGTGCAGGGCCATCTTAGATTATGTTGGGACCCCTGGGCATACAAAAACTTGGGTCCCGTTTGGAATATAAAAAATTAAACTTTAGAATTTTCGAAGTGAAAACTTCTTTAGCGGCCGATCATAGCTTTGACCGACTAGCCGACTACCCGATTAATTGGCTACAAAGACGCTGACAAGTCGGCCGACTAGTCGGCCTAGCCGATTACGGGTTCGGTGGTTATGATTACGATAATAGTTTCTTTTGGGATTTCTGTTGAGCAAATTAAACCCTGAAACTAAATTTTCTACAGAATGTCACTTTCTGTCAAGAAATTTCTAAATGTAAACTTAGATGCCATAACATTTAAATCGAAGTCAATCTTTTTACTCCGTCTAAATTATATATTCGCTGCCTTTTAAATAAACATGGGCTACATTAATCTAAGGTTTAAGTTGATATAATGTTTTAACTCTTAACCGCCATGGTCTGAAAATAAGACATTCAACATCAAGGTCGCACCGTCGCCGTTTTAAAATAAGACTAATTTCTGACTATTATTTTTGAAGTGATTCTATTTTCAAAATTATCTCAACACAGAACTTTCAACATATGACGTCAGAGATAGGAAACTGACAATGTTTACTATACAGTAAGACAGATATAAAAAAAACCATATCGATTTTAGATAGTTTTTGTAAGCACTAATTGGTTTAGATTGTTTATTTATCATTCAGTAAATATGCTAAGGCGGTTAAAAGGTTAACACACCGTAATACAGATTAGATGTCAACTTAGACTTTGGTGTGCTTTAGTCTTAGTTTGTTAATAAGACGGGAAGTGATTTTGATTTTGTTGATCTTTGCCACTAGGCATACGTGGCATTTGGATGTGATTCAATATTATCTTGGGACGATAATATTAGCAAATGAGAGTGAACGAGCTCGATTGCTTCTAAGAAATAATTTGTGCGAAGGCGTAGATGCTTTGAGTTATCAATTAGGAGATAGTTCAAGGAAATTTGTATCTTCATTCGAATGAAGATGATAATTGATCAATTAAGCAGTTTTCAGAAATTTCCACAATCTTGTTTTTGTATCCAAATAAGGTTGGATCAATATTTGGTTGTACTAAAAGAGAAGCATTTTTTAAGCATGCGAAATATCAATATATATAAATCTCGTGTCACAATGTTTGTCCTCAATGGACTCCTCAACCACTTAACCGATTATAATAAAATTCGCACATCATGTGCAGTTCGATCCAACTTAAGAGATAGGATAGCTTATATCTCAATTTATGGTAAAAAAATTACCATCCGAGTGAAGCCTGAACGAGCAGCTACTATATATATATATATATATATATATGTATATATAAATATGGAATAGATCACCTGTTTCTTTACCGGGCACCTCATAAAAATCGAGTACAGGTTAAGATAAGGGTCAGTACCAACAAGATTGCTTGGTGGTAGTGCCGTGCAGCAATTTCTCTTACCTATTCCTGCCGCCATAATGGCTCTGTCAGGTACCAGTCTGGAGGGTAGGGTAGCCGGTAGACTTACACCTTAAGCCTTGCTTCCCGGCATCAGGACATAAACGCACCTGAAATAATATTGTCTGTAGACCACGGTTATAACTTACCATCAGGATAACCGTGGGCACCACCTAGAGACATCAAAGGTGGTAATGATGAGTTCCCAACCTTAGGGACGTTGGGCTTCCAACAAAAGACAGTTTACCGGATACCTTATCCTCCTAGCCGGAACACGTTAACGGCAAGCACTGACGTTATGACGGCAGAAAAGGGAAGGCGGAGGTTCCAATCCCGGCAGTCACTGCGAAGCTCTACCTACTACTACATCTGACTAGGTAGTCAGATGTCATGGTACTAGTGACGGCAAGCCTATGCTCGCCTTCTACGAGCTGTCCAACAGGAAGGCAGATGGTCTATTCTGCAAAGGTGCCCGGACCAACACGGGCAAATATTTACAAAAGTTAATAACAATAACTAATCAGTCTAGTATCACCTTAATTTGTTAAAGCTATTAAAAGTTACAATAATCTAATAGCAGTAATACTGCAAATAACTTCAATTTTATTACCAAGTCATCATACTAATATTATAAAGAGGAAAACTTTGTTTGTTTGGTTGTAATGAATAGTCTCAAAAACTACTGGACCGATTTTAAAAATTCTTTTACCATTCGAAAGCTACATTATCCACGAGTGACAGGCTTTGTTTCATCCAAATCGGTATAGTAGACGCCAAGTCACGCAAGCGAAGCTGCATGAAACTGCTAGTTCAGGTATATAAAAAAACTAAGTATAACTCCACCACCACTACTTGGATCTTGATAAATTTATATGGAGGGAATGTGGGACATTAATCAAGATCTGAATCGATCTTGAATCAAACCCTACCTTCTGAAAAAATAATCTACAAAATCCATTTGTTGTTGATCGAGTAATGATGTAAAAATAAATAGTCTTTCCCAAAGTGGGCGATAACCCCCCCC
>NJDD01003244.1:244496-257585 GCA_002245505.1 Calephelis nemesis
TTGTGAGCGCTGGCAGCCTAGGGGGGTGGAATTATGGAAGCTAAGGTAACCTAGAAAATGTTTTTTTAAACTCTGTTGTCGCCTCTGTGGTCGAGCGGTCCGGGTGTTGGACTTGACTGCATGAGGTCTCGGGTTCGAATCCCGGGTCGGCCAACAAAAAAAAGTTGGATTTTTCCAATTTTCTAATAAAAAAAATGTTGGTCGGGATTGGAAACGTGCCCGGTTGGCGATATGCTTGCCACCTATCACATTATGGGACTTAGTATCTTCGGCTAGTCGTGGGTGCCCTGGTTGTGCCTCTACCTACCTCTTCGGGGATATGGGCGTCAAGATACTTTTTTTTAAACTCCAGGCGAAACAAGTATGTTATTGAGGTTTTTGACGAGAAAACAAACGGGGTGGGGGGCGATATAAATAACTGATTTTCAAAGTGGGCGTTAAATGAAATAAGTTTGGGGACCTCTGAAGTTAAATCACAACGAAGTGATTACTTCCTTTTCGGTCTCAGTTATAATACGTATTGCGAATTTACGTAGGTCTATAACATATGTTGTAAATCAGCCCGTCAAGCCCAACAAGTTGCTTCATTTGAAGTGTTAATAAACAGCTTCAAAGGTAAAGTGGTATTTCGTAAAATAGACCTACAATGTACTTACTTGGACTTCATATTTGTATAATTTCTTAAAATTTATAAATCTAATTTGAATATTTCATTACTTTATATGACCTGTCTGACAAAAATGCCCCGTTGGTCGAAGTGTTTGCAAGCACACCTATCACCACAGGTCATTGTGGCTCGGGTTCAATCCTTACAGTGATTCAGATATCGAACATTGATGTTTGTGTATACACTTCACTCATAGACTACCACTAACCGCTGTGTTACTAAGGGTCCCACAGTTGCATTGACATCTATTTTAAATGAGTAAGGTTTAATCTTGACATCAAATAAGAGGTGAATTTAATGTCAATAGCAGATCTGAGTAAAGTTTCAAGAAAAATTTAAATTTATTTAAAATTTATATATAATACGAGTTCAATAATGATTGGTATTAAATACAAATTCAATTCAACATCAATATCAAATAAATATCTTTTCATTTTTGTTCATTTTATATCATAAACAGTTGAATTTAATGTTGATATCAAATACGAAATGAATTTAAAACGATAACAAATACGTTTGCAGTTTTAAAACAGTATGAAATAATGGTTTAATTCAATTTTAATATTAAATATGAACTTAATTTATTATCGATATCCAGTACGAGTTGATTTCAAAGTTAAGTAAAGTAAATCAACATCAATATTAAATATGACTTTTATTCAATAATGTTGATAATATCAAATTCAAAATTAATTTAGTCATAACAAATTTGATTGGAATTTGACATCGGTATGAAATACAAGTTAAATTCGTTTTAAATATTGAATACAAACTAAACTTAATATTGACATATATATACGAGCTGAACTTAATATCGATATTAAATATGACTTTAATTAAATAATAAATACGAGTTGATTTAGCACCGACATCAAAAACCAGTTGAATTCAATATCGATATTAAATATGAATTTAATCAAATAACAAATACGAGTTGATTTAACAACGATATCAAACACAAGTTGAATTCAAAATCGATATTAAATATGACTTTAATTAACAAATAAATACGAGTTGATTTAACACCGATATTAAAAACGAGTTGAATTCATTATCGATATTAAGCATGACTTTAATTAAATAACAAATACGATTTGATTTGATACTGATATCAAAAACGAGTTGAATTCAATATTAATATCAAATTATGCACTTTCAAATGTAAAATGTTCGCCAAACTTTAACGGGTGACAGCTTAATGTGAGTTTGTCACATGAAAGGACGCTTAATTTGCTGTTTCACTAGTTGCTAATTACAACTTTGATTGGCGCGACAACATCAAAACATGGGACCGACCTCAGGTCATCCGCTTTATGTGTATTAGGTAATGCAAACTAGTTAGAGTTTCCCTTAGGGAAAAAATCGGGGTAAATTTTAAACACTGTTGGTAATGGGTTAACGTAATCGTCTAACGCTAGATCGTTGTTGAGGGAGGCTATATGTATAAGTATTTCTGACAAAGAGAGGCATTTATGTGATGAGTATAGATATTAGTATGTCTGTGATGTTGGACGTGAATAAAGTTTTATTTTTAATTTTTTATTATAATGGAAGGCAAACAAGCAGACGGAATTACTGACGGTAAGAAATTCACGCCACGTAGAGACACCAAAGGTGGTAATGATGCGTTGCCAACCTGAAGCTGGGATGTTAAGCCTCAAGGAAAAGTAAGTTTACCGCCTACCTTATCCTCCGAACCGGAACATGTAAACGGCATGTACTGACGGCGGTGGTGGAATCGCTGCGAAACTCTTCCACCTAGTAGGATGTGACGGTGTTAGTGACAATAAGCCTATGCTCGCCTTGTACGAGCTGTCTTGCAGAAAGGTAGATGGTAGATATTTTGCTAAGGAGCCTTAACCAACACTTGGAAATATAAACTAATAGTTCCGGGAAATTGAAACTAATTAAAAAAAACTAATAAACTAATACTAGGAGGCCGTATTAGTATATTTAGCTAATACAATACAAGCACATAATTTACTCAATTTAAGGTTTCTCTAGAGTAAGTAAATAGTTACTTAAGTTATATTTTAAGAAAATATCAGTTTATTTAAGTTGTGTTCTCAGTATTTAAAAAATAACTGTACGTTTTTTTACTAAACTTCTTTATTTCTTTAAAAGCTCGTTAAGAAATAGCATCATATAAATTTGAAGCATTTTGGAATATCTAAGAAAAATGTATTTACACGCCCATATCCCCGAAGAGGCAGGCGAGGTAAAAACAAAGGCACTCACGACTAACCGCAGACACTAAGTTCGACTATGCGATAGGTGGCAAGCCTATCGCCAATCGGGCACATATACGATGCCGGCCAGTGTTACTTGTATTAGAAAATTGAAAATACACATTTTTTGTTGATAGACCGGGAATAGATTCCGGCACCTCAAGAAGTCAAGTCTGAGCCGGACCGCTAGACCACAGAGGCAATGGCGTTATTATTAGGGATCTCAAGAAGTGAAGTCAAACGCTGGATCGCCAGATCGCTTGGCCATAGAGGCGATTTGGAGACCAAAAACTTGGGACTATTTGTTACTTCTACAAATGCAACGTAATTAGAAATGTCCATTTATGCTTTGTGTATATGTGACTGATTTTAGCACAGACGTAAAAAGCTTGAAACTGAGCTACTAAGCCTTTTATGTTACTATTGTTCTTATCTATGTATTAATAGGTAATGCCAAAACTTTGGACCCCTTTTTACAAAAATTGCGCGAACGCAAGAGCATAAAATTTGGCACACTTACAGTTTATGTGTAGGAGAAGCGCAGAACGCTAAATATTTTTAAATAATGATGCTTACAAAGTACATTAAATCAACAAATAAAACATTACACACACAACCATGCATATGACACACACAAACAAATATAATATTGATGATAACGATAAAAGATCACAAATGGCGCACTAAAAAGTTTGGAAACAAATTAGTTGGTCTTGAGAAATGAAGATGGCGTTCTTATCAACAAGATATTAAAATTTACTATAGACTAATTTCGACCAACGGGCGACCACTAGTAATCTTTAAGTAGAAACCAAGTTTTATTAATATCAAACGATACATTTTATTAATCAAACCTTAAATTTTTAATCGAACGTTAACTTTGTTCAAACTTTAGTCAAAGTAAACGAGCTACATTTTAACGTGAATTTGTCACATGAAACGTTTAATTTGCTGTTTCACTAGTTGGTAATTTCAACTTTGATAGTCGCGGCGACATCGAAACTATGATCGAACACAGGTTGTATTGCTCGCACACACATACACGAATATGATGTGTATATAAAAACACAGACCTATATTTCCGTTTTTAATTGGTTTATTATGTTTTAGAAGAAAATATCCTTTACTGTTTTTGAATGTATCGCCCATATCGTCTTAGTCATAGCTATGAAGGGTAGATATAAGGAGTATACTTATATGGCCTGTTGACACATAAAGCGTCCACAAAATAGTATTGAGTAAAAAGCCAAAATGGCGCTAGTGTAGTGGATCAAAAATTTACCTTTTGCGTGTTAAGGTCCAACTACGTTTGGCGCTTTTTGTTCGCCAAAAGTCACACCAAAAACGGTCCTATGTTTAAGCAACACACACGCACACACATACATACACACACACACACATATACACACACACACACATATACACACACACACACAAACACAGCAATGACACGTTTCGTAACACAGAGTGTGTGATCCTTATTTCTATCCTCCATACGTATGGCTATACTACGGTGCTACTTAATGGTGAAGGGATGTGACGGCCTATACTGTGAAATGATAAAAATAAACCATTTTGCCATTACGCTTTTTTTAGTGATAAGTAGATAGTGGAGAAGATGGAGAGTAAAAGCAGATAAAGAAGAAAAAAACTCAAAACCAGTACCTCTAGAAAATAAAAGGAGCCATGATCACTTGTTTGCGACTCAACACAAACTTAAAAAAAGTAATTAAAAGAAGGATAGAAAAAAGAAATAGAGAAATACCCAGGAAAATTTAAAGCAGATAAATAAAAAAGTGGATGTCGAATCAAGAATTAAATGAGAAAGTAAAGAGAAGATGGAAATGGAGATTGCTTAACCGATAAGAGAAATTCAAATAAATACAAGAAAGAATGTTCAATGTTAAAAAAACTCTGACTTACTCAAGAAAAAAATATTTAACCAAAAATAGTAAATTATTTATGGTGTGCTATGGGTGTTAGGAAACTAGATTAATACACACAAATAGGTAGATTTTTTTATGATATTGGAAGGCAAACAAGCAGACGGATTTCCTAATGGTAAGAAATTCTCGCCGCGTAGAGACACCAAAGGTGGTAATGGTGCGTTGCCAACCTGAAGCAGGCCTCGAGCAAAAGTAAGTTTACTGACTACCTTACCCCCCAAACTGGAACACGTCATGACGTTATGGCGGCAGGAATAGGTAAGGCGGTGGTACCAATCTGGGTGAATCGCTGCGGAACTCTACCACCTAGTCAGATGTCACGGTGTTAGTGACTGCAAGCCTGTGCTACCTTTTTACGAGCTGTCTGACAGGAAGGCAGATGGTCTAGGATACTAAAATAAATCATACGCACGTGCATACATACCTAACTTCCCAAATGTTTCTCTACATTTCAGATTCCAAGTTACTCGGTCACTTATATATGTAATTTCTAAACTAGACATTTTAAATATTCTAGTTTATTCTTGCCGCCATAACGTCAGCGCCTGCCGTTGACGTTTTCTGCTCCTGAGGATAAGGTAGTCGGTAAATTAAATTTTGCTCGAGGCATATCACATCAGCCTCATGTTGTCAACGCACCATTAGATTCTTTGGCACCATTAGCACCAACGTGAATTTCTATCATCAGGAAATCCGTCTTTTTGCCTTCCAATATCATAAAAAAGACAACATGAGACTTGGAAAAATACGGTACATAAAAATAAATACTACGAATCAAAAATTGAAAACTAGGATCTATTTTTGGAGTAGGTTAAAAAAATGCCAAAATCAGGCGATTCTTAGTACTCTACAATTAGGTCTGACTACACAACTGGAATAATCGAGTAATCTAAATTTCTGGATAATTCCTCAAGCGATGGGTTCGTCAAATGTTTAATTTGCTGTTTAATTGGCTGCTAATTACGACTTTGATTGGAGTGACCTCATTTAAACATGTCACCGCATGTAGATTTGTATTTGTATTTAAAAAATCTGTTGGTGTTTATAAGTCACCAAAGCTTGATATAGGCTAGACCAGTAGGGTTACTCTTGTATCTCGATCTCATACAAATTGGAAATTGGAATTGGAAATATCATTTCAGGTATTCTTGAATTAAGTTCTACTTTTTTAAGTAGTACTATTGAATTAGTTCCAAAAATTCAAAGAATCCGACTAAATAATTTACTGTTAATTATTAACTGAATGTAAATAATTAGCTAGTATTGTGTTTAGATTGCCTAAAATGACATGTCCAGTAAGATTACTTATAAACCTCGATGTCATTGGAAATTAGAATCGTACAAGTCATTGAAGGCATTCTTGAACAGTTATACCGAATTATTAACATTTATATATTCAATAATAAGCAACAAATTCATTTATCGACTTCTTTGAATTTTTTGGAACAAAATGATAATAATCAGCTAGTACTGTGTTCAAAAGTACCAAAAACGACATATTCGATTCCAATTTCCATGAAATCGAAATTCATCAGTTACGAAACTGTTCGTTTCTTTACTTATTATCGTATGCACTTGGTGGAACTCCATTCTATTAGACATAATTTATGAACACTTTTACTACCCGTAATTATTTTTTACTTTACATACAACGGGTTATGCATCATCAGGGGATCACACCTGTTAGGAAGTTGCACGAAAAATACAATATTGTTATGATTTACAAATGAAGAAAACTTAACGAAACTAAAGCAAAAGCTACTATTTGACAGAAAACGAAACTGAATTAATATTTTATAGACAACTGGATTAATTTGGTATTTATTTAAACAGGTTACAACTTTTCAAAATAGTTATTAACTAAAAAAATCCAAAATAGACTAAAATGAAACAGGAAAATAGGATAGGGATAGTTCTCAAAATAAAATAGGAAAAAACAAGACATAGTTCTTCCATGTAAACATTTCTAGTTACCTTCTAACTGAATATGTTTAAAGATATAAAAAAGTCCAGGTCAGCCAGTAATAAATGTTCTCTGAAATCAGCAAATTAATTAAAATCCGTACAACTTTGGTGTCGAGGTCTGATGATTTTTTTTCGTCCGAATCCCTTGTGCCCCCGAAGATGAAGGCAGATGTACAATCAAAGCAAACACGACTAGATCATATGGTAGGCGCAAAATTATTATCCCCGGCCAGATTTGACTGGCTGAGGATAATTTTCCAATCAGGAAAATCCTGGACAATACTGTTCTTATTAGAAAATTAAAAAAGATATTTTTATCCGACCCTGGCTCGAAGCCGGGATATCGTAAAGTTAAGTTTAGAAAATTAAATTAAGCAAATTATGTGCTTGTGCAATCATAGCCGCGCTCAGAGACGTCGATTAGTCTACTATTAAGTCACAATTTTGAATAGAAAATGTAGTCATCGATACTACTACACAGAAACACTTAAATACATAACATTAGTATAAATAATAAACATCCACACTCGAAACTAAAGACATTTATATTCAAATGCCTACCCCTATCTGCAATCGAACCTAAGTACTTCTCGTGGTTAGTTCAAGTATGTCTATTGATTTCGTCGTCATTTCTGAACAGTTTTAAAAAATATTTTTATTTATATTAATGTGTGTATGTAAGTTTAGGTTGTCTAAAGTAGATTTCAAATTACAATGTTAACGCCATTCTATTCGAGTAAATTACTTACAAAATGAGTTACACAATAAATTTCCTTCAAAGTTTCAAATTGTACTTGTAACTTGACCAATTACGTAATAAAAAATAAACGATGACCCTAAGAAAAGTTTACAAAGCTACTCAAGTATTGTGTAAATTAAGTTGATATTTGTTATCCATTACATTTTCTTGTTTTCTTCAGTTACTCAAATTCTTATTTCTTTATTAACTATATGCATACATATCTTCACGACACGTCTCTTACAAGGTTGACAGAGAATATCGAGTGCCATATCTCACGATCCTTGCATACCTATCTGGCTTCCTTCATATTCATAACCTTTTTTGTACAAATACACCAGTTTTGGAGACTCTTGAAACCACCCTGATAACACCCGAGCGGTATGCTCGTGGAATATCAACCTTGGTCTATCCGGGTACGTACATCCATCCACACTCGTCTTGTATATCTGCTTTGTCCACCTTTCATCTATCATTCTTTCCATGGCCGAATATGGGGAGAATGGCCTTAATCATTTCTTCATTAACTGACTTATAAAAGGAGCAAGTTTTCAATTAGACTGTATTTTTCAGTCTTTGTTGCATGAATACTTGACTAACATGGTTTTCAGTAATTCTTTATTTTTGTTAGATATACTATATGGTATTTTACAGGTTCGTTGATTTGATTAAGAACAACAGTAGTTTTTGGGTTATAATTTATATAGTATATTTTTGCAGATTTTTAAAAATATTATGTATGCTTAAGTAAATTGATAACAACAAATGTTTTTCACTGGTGATAGAGTACTGTGCAGCAACTTGGGATCCACCGTCCTAACGATTCCTGCTGCTTTAATAATTATGTTATATTCCAACGTAAAGTACAAGTTTAAAGGCTACCCGCCTTTAAACTTGCACTATACGTTTAACATCCTAAACACAGGATAGAATTGCACCAGTAACATCTATGGTGTCTATAAGCCACGGCTATCTCTTACTATCAGGAGTGTCGTATGCTTTTCCACTGACCTCTCACATAAAAAAATACAAGCCAACACCGTACAAAGAGAAATAAGTTTCGACGGAGAAGTTTTGGGGCCATCGAGAGAAAAAATGGTCGAAGTTTTTTCATAATTTTAATATTGAATTTCGTGTTTATATAGAGTGAAATTAGTCAATTTTGGTGAACTGAAGTGTACTAATGAAATAATCATGAAGAAATTAGAGTATCATATATTTCCTCCTTGCCACCAAATCTCACTACATGACCTTGAGTAATGAGGCCACCGCTTTACCCCAGACATAACTTAGTGACGACTGATGACTTATAACTTATTATAATTTAATCCCGATTTTAGTAAATTTGATGATAATTTCTACTTGACCAATGACAAAATACTAACGTGAATGTCAAAACCTAAAGAAAGAAAGAAGAAGTTTCGACGTTTTATTAACTAAACACATTATTTTATATCCAAACAAGCGAAGTCACAGGGGTCGACTAGTTTTAAAATAAGTTCATAAATTAGAGAAATCTAATTTGAAACACGCTCGCGCAAGAACATTTAAATCAATTACCTACAACGGAAGCTACAGCGTGCAAAGATTTTGTTTGCATATCTTTAGCACTGACTCACTGCAAGCATCTTCTAGGTACATAATTCAAACTCTTTATTGTCGACACTTGGTAAAATTTCATAATAAACCCACTTTTCAAACAACACTTGTTCTTTTCGGAAACAAACTTTACATAACAGTCTATTATTTAAACCAATCGGTATCACTTTTTTCATCAAAATAAGGATTTTACAATTAAATGTTGATTTGGTTTTTAGTCACTGAAATCAGATGGTTTAACAGTAACGTAAAAAAGTGCAAGTGTTATTTACAAAATGTCATATCTCATGTCATATTTTTGCAATTTACGGGAGAGCCAATTTAAAATATTTTTAAAAATTTTAGTAAAAACTTAAAACATCCGACTAAACCACAATGTTGTAGACGTCCACGTATCCAGATGGTGTTTAATACCTTTGGCTAAGGAGAGTGGTATGGTATGTATATGATTCGTGAAGTAGCAGGTATGGTAAGTAATACGGCAATAAGTGTATAATACTAATCTAAAACACAGTATAACACTAATCTATAACATACATGGAGCATGTAAGCCACAAATATTTGATTAGTTTTTGTAATTCATAGTCTTATCGGAATAAACGCCCGTTCCAGCATCACACGGGTGGACAAATTTTTGTGTTAATATACATGTAAATCTTTCTCTTGATTCAGCATATGTACTTGGAAAACTGTATCAAAATCCGTTGTGTAGTTTTTTAGAAAAGTAATAAAAAATAAGAGTCGTAAGTCATAGTTTTAAAAGATCTAATCATACACAGGAATAGAGAGCGGAAAGCATCTTAGTTTTATACAACGTAGTGATCATGGAAAAGACGCGAGCTTATTCACTCTGTTATCTAAAGAAAACTTCAAATAAAGCAACAATTAGAAATAACATTTTATAAATCATTCAACAGCAATTTTCGTTATAAAAGCACATTAAAATCTATAAGTAAAAGATCATTGACCGCTGTTCAAAAATATCGCTGTGTATTCATAAATGTGAATCCAGCGATTTTATAACCAGCCGCGAAAATTTAATTAAGAATACGTGCAAACAGAATTCTGTTGTTAAACCGAAACAGAAATCTGAATTGCTGAAGCGAATTTTGGTCAAACTACAGAAAATAATTAATTTATTCATTAACTCTTGAGATAATGATTAATATCTGAATGAATGATTGCAGAACCATAAAATAATTACAATATAATCAATCATTAAATAAATAACTTTCCGTCAAAAAAGGTATACTAGTATTTATTTAGTTACTCGTATAAAGTATACATTTTTGGCGTATAAGTGTAAATTTAATTATTTTATTTTGATTGTTGCAAAGTTTTGCAATGCAATGGATATATTTCGTTATTTCCTGCCAAATAATGTATACGTATTTACTGTTTAGTTGCACGATAATACTTATACATTTTTGGTAATATGCATATTTAACCATTTATATCAAGATAAGGAAGCCTACTGGATTACTAGCAAAAAATAATAAAAAATAAACAATACTAAAAAGTAACTATACTCATTCGTGACTCCACAAAGATGTTAGCCGACGTACAACCAGGGCACCCATAATTGCCTAAAGGTACACTGTGATAAGTAGCAAACTTATCGCCAACCCCACACTAATCCAATATCGCAAAGCATTGTTTTTATAAAACCATTGCAAAAAACACATTTTTAGCGACGTAGTTATTTTAGTGTTTGATTAATAAAAACAAAAATTTAAAATAAACATTTCAGACTAAAGATAGCACAAATTACTTCATACATAAACATTAGTGATGAGAGCTTAAAGTTTGAAATTTGTAAAGCTTTTACGAGCTTTGCTTTTGTTTGTAACTATCGAAGAAACTTGTACAAAGTTCTGAAATAAACAATTTGACTTTAGTAACCGCGCAGTTTATCTTCATAAGTTTTCAAGAGCACTTCTATATACAGCGTGTTTCAATTTGTTTCTTTTAGGAGTATACGAGTCGTTCTTCAAAGTTTTACATGCTGTATATTGCATCTAAATTCTGAATGACGTGAGATAAATACATCATCTTTCCCGTATCTGTATTAGTCTTTCCTGTTTTAAATAAATTCGTGTCCAGGAAGTTCTTCAATTATATTTGTTATGAAATTTATAGTGTTTTATGTTTATTATTAGAATTTAAGAAAAAAAAAACTAGGACTAATGTAAGTGCGGGGATAATAACTGTATTATTATTCATATCTTTGCAGTTTTCAGGTTTTCATAAACTTTTGAGAGTATTACTTTCTAGGTAATTATGTACATCATGACAAGGTCAATCAAGATAGGTAGCCCTGCGGCAGATCACATCATATTTGGAAACATATTTATTTACATATTTTAGTCTGCATCAATTTAAAAAAATATTAATAGCTCTCCTGATTATAAAAATACAAATAGTTCTCCTGGTTATAAAAGACACCTCAGATTTATAGATATTACAGATGCTTCACTGTGTTGCGGCTAGAGTGAATGAATAAATACCGGATACCCTTCTCTCCGGACCGAAACATAGCGCTGTCATTTCAGCTCCAGAAAGAGACAAGGTGGATCTAACGGGCAATTTTTTTTATGTTAGAGTTTAGAGAATAAGCACACGACTCTCCTGATAGTAGAAAAAAACCGTGGCCTAGATACCATAGATGTTAGAGGTGCGTTGCTATCCTGAGGCCAGGATAGAAGACGTTTTGTGTTAGTCTAAGGGCTACTCTATCCTCTAGACTGGAATATGACCGAGTCAATATGGCTGCAGGACTAAGTAAAGCGTTAGATCCCTAACCCGGCAAGTTGCTGCATATCATTTTACTTTTAGTACCTGCCAGGCAGATAGGCAGATGGTCTATCCTATTCGCACCAGACCAACACTGAAAAATATGTGTGTCTACTATGATAAAGTTACAAGTACTATTATTATACATATAATGTACTCGTTGAAGACAAAAACTTTTGTTCTTGAAAAAAGATAGATAAATATTACATAAGCTCAAAACCATATTTTATTGTAGATGAACAAAAACAAAAGCTACATCTGCTGAATAAAAATATTTCATTTTGTTGGCAACAATGCCTGACCTTTTGTGTACCTTATTTTCCATGTCCCCAAATATTTCCCTATTCTTTGTTTATAGTTCCCGAATTTGTTAGTTTTCTGAACAAACTGTTGTATGGTGTGATATTTTATGAATAAAATTTTTTAAAATACTAGCTTATGCCAGTGACTTTGGAGATCTAGCACGAGAACTATAATATTTATGAATAGGAAAAATACTCCTCCGTTGTCTGTTGGTCCGGTGTTGGACTTGACTTCGTGAGGTCACGGGGACGATTCCATAATAAATGTTTTACAATTATCCTAAAAAACGACGTAGCTCGGGTTTAAATAAGAACGCTTTTGACTACAGGTTTGCCGCCAATCACATTTTGGTACTTAATATCCACGGTTTGGCTTGGCGTGGGTGTCATGGTACCTCTGACTATCTCTTCTGTGATATACCTAGTTGTCAAGATTCTTTTTTTGTACAAAGTTAATAGTAGTTTCAGTTAATAGTCAGTAGAAATAGTATTAGAAACCTTTTGTTTGTGGCTAGACCAATCCTCCTATCCTAGCCAATCATCATCAACCCAGACTTCCTGAAACTTTCCCAGTGAGATGTGTGAGGGCACTTTAATCTGGAATCTTACTCTGTTAATATTATTTGTTGATACTATACTAATTCTAATATTGATAGTAGGCGTTTGTAATAGCTTTTGACTAAACTAAACAATTTTTTAAGCAAAAACTAAATCATTTGAAAAATTTCGTTGTGTCATATTTAGTCGTTTAGGCATGATTATGATGATGGTCAAGTATAGAAAGTTGCATATACATATGTTTACGTCAAGTCTCTTAATGGGTAAGCAAAGAGCGTCGGTTGCCAAATGT
>NJDD01003244.1:257731-285526 GCA_002245505.1 Calephelis nemesis
CTTATCTGTCAATCAGACTCCAAAGTTCGATGTCTAAAAGGTTCGTCTGTCCAGCCGGCTCGTGGAGTCTAGTCTGCTTGGGCCTTGAAATACACACATTTTGACCAACAATTTAATATAATTCTTTATTGCTCTTAACTTGGATGTATAGTTTAAATAACAAGAATGGCATAACATCACAAGTACATAGTAGTGTAATGCGTATATAGTAATTGAACTCAATCACAGTTGAAAAATAGAAAAACATAATAAATAATTATTATTGTCTTTATATACTAAGTAATTTCATACTAAAAATGAATAGTAAAAAGCTACAAAAACAAAAGTAAATAGAAAACTTTTTTGTGGCTACTTAAAAAAATATTTCTTGTGTTTTTTAAAACCTTAAAAAATTAGGAAATTTTTGATATGTCAGGTACGATTTGGCCATTCTTCTTTGTTGCGATGCGGCCCCGCATAGTAAGCATTTCGTCATACAAAATATGTGAAAGCAATCTAGGTGGAACATTGCACTGCTATATGCCCGTTGCGACCCTATAAGGTGACACCGTCTCTTACCATAATTTCACAGTAAAATGGGCAGGCAACGTGTAGCCTCGTTGGTCGAGTAGTTAGCGTACATGCCTAACTACACTGACTAACCGCGAGGCTCGGGTTCGATTCTCGATGGGGCAGGTATTTGTGTGATGAACATTTAGATGTCTGCATTTTCAAGTCTGGGTGTTTATTAAATTTATTGTTTGTATCTATGTAAGTATTTCTATAAATCAGTAACGTTGACTAACACCCATAACATAATCATATAATTTGCTTACTTTGTAGTTAGATTCAATTTGTGTAACTTGTGCAGGGACATTTAATTATTTATTATTTATTTATAATAAATAATTAAATAGTAATAAGATATCAAACAATCGTATATGTGTAACATTCTTTTCATAACTTAAAAAAGAACCATTTCGACCACGTCAGCTGATAAACAAAAATTTGCACCGAAAGCGGATTAGGAGTTGTTTTGCCACAGACAAACAAACTGACAAACACACAATCTTATAATACCTCTCTTTTATTTAGGGGAAATCAAACGAGTAAAGCAGACGTTTGTTTGCAGGAAAAATATTAAACGTTTGTATGAAATATAGTTTAAAATATATAATATATAAATTGCCATTAATAAATCAACGCCTCTGTAGTCTATCGGTCCAGGTGACGGACTTGATTTCATGAGGTCCCGGGTTCGAATCCCGGAACGGGAAAATAAATCACGTGGTTTTTCCAATTGGATTTCCATTGGATATGTGCCCGGTTGGCGATAGGCTTGCCACCTTATGGGACTAAGTGTCTTCGGCTAATCGTGGTTGCCCTGGCTGTGCCTCTGCCTGCCTCTTCGGAAACATGGCTTGAAGATACTACTTTTTTTAATTTAAACTAGTAAGGAGCCGCGGGTATAAGCTAGTATGGCTTAAAGTGATTGGAAAGTAATATATTATCCGAAGTTTTTAATCAAAGTGTCTCATTCCTTATCCTTAGTAACGATTTTTAACAAGGGCTATTCAAAATCTTAACGTTAAAAAACAACAATTGACAACACGATTGAAAACTACGTCAAGATACTTAATATATATATATATTTTTTAATTTTTTGCGTTTGTTATAGCGGCAACGGAAATACATCATTTGTGAACATTTCAGCTTTCTAGCTATAACGGTTTATGAGATACAACCTGGCAGCGGAGACTTAATAATAGTATTCCGTTTTTACCCTTTGGGTACAGAACCCTAAAAATCATTATTTCGATCATGTCAGCTGACAAACGAAAATCCGCACCGATATCGGTTATGGAGTTATGTTGTCATAAACAAACACACAATATATCACCGATACACAAACTTATAACATCCCTCTTTTCTTGGAGTAAATAAAACAACAAAACAGACGTTTGATTGCAGGAAACATATTTAAAAGTAAAAAGTAAAAGTAAAGTATCTTCACGCCCATATCCCCGAAGAGGTAGGCAGAGGCACAACCAGGGCACCCACGACTAGCCGAAGACACTAAGTCCCACAATGTGATAGGTGGCAAGCCTATCGCCAACCGGGCACATTTCCAATCCCGACCAACATTTTTTATTATTAGAAAATTGGAAAAATCCAATTTTTCTTTTTGTTGGCCGACCCGGAATTCGAACCCGGGACCTCGTGCAGTCAAGTCCATCACCCGGACCGCTAGACCATAGAGGCGATGAGACATATTTAATATGTGAAACATGGTTTAAAATATTAGAAGACGCGGGTATAAGAGGGTATAAGTTTACTGGGTGGTAGGGTTTACATCGACTCGCCCGGATTGGTACCACACCCTTACCTATTCCTGCCCCCATAATGTCATAACGTGTTCCGGTTTGGAGGGTAAGGTCGCCGGTAAACTTACTTTTGCTCGAGGCCTAACATCCCGGCCTCAGGTTGGCAACGCAAATCCACCTGTTTGTTTGCCTTCCAATATCATATAAAGCTAGTAAGGCTTAAAGTCATTAAAAAGTAATACATTATTACAAAGTATCTCGGTCCTTAGTAACGATTTTTAGCAAGGGCTATTTAAAAGCTCGTCCAAAAAACAACGATTGACAACAAGATTGATGAATACGTCAAGATGTCTAAAAATAAAAGTTAAATTTTGTTTATTTTAAAACGATCAGTTTAAATTCATTATATTTTTGATAAATGGGTTCTTGTAATTACCGCCTGCTTTCGAAGGCTATTTTGATGATGACTTACTTACCAATGCATGAATAAATCACTTGACGGTATTTTTTATGTTAAAAGAAGCTGAATAAGACACAATTCTCTTGATGGTAAGAGACTATCACTGGTCTATGGCTGAGATGTCAGAAATAATGTGCAAGTCTTCCGGTTATGATAGTTCAAAATGTTATCATTTTGGAATAAGTACAACGGTGGATCCTTATCCAGGCAAGTTGATGCATGACACTCTACCATCTTCAGTTAGAAAAAAAGTATCTTCACGCCTATATCCCCGAAGAGGTAGGCAGATGCATAACCAGGGTACTCACAAGTCATGACTAACCGAAGACACTAAGTCCCACATTGTGATTATTGTGCCAGTTATATCACTAGAATAGCTAGAAAATACAAAAAAGTGATAAAGTTACTTACCTAAACAGTAATATCGTGAGAACTTTTGATTTCGTTTCTGTATTTATAAAACTATAAGGAATTATATTTGAAATAAATATCGTCACATATTTTGAAATAATGTTTATATTGCTTGGCACAAATAGCATCATGGCCAACATAGTTAGGCCCCAGCTGTAACCATTTAATGCCTACAAGAGGAGGGCTTATAGGGGTGAGTTAGATGTCCAATGATGCTGGTAACGACCGGCTTCGTACACTAAGGAGGAATTTTACGAGCGATGTGACCACGGTGTACGTAAACATAGTTGATGCTTGATTTTATGCTCACTACATAAGATAGTTACGTACTAATTTATTTTTATAGCGTTTCTCTGAAACATAGAATTGTGTAAACAAATCTGCCTACAGTGTATTCTATCTGGAGGCGGAAATTGAATTTGTGACGAAAAAGACGAAAGTGTAGCCAAGCTTGTTAGTTTTCGTAAAAAAAACAAAAAACATTGGTTAGAAACCTTTTCAATACTGTTACTCATGTCACTGATTGAGAAACTGAATTTGATACTAAAATTATTACTAATCCAAGATTTTTTTATGCTATTGGAGGGTAAACAAGGATATACAATACAAGGATATTGGATAGTAAGAAATTAACGCCGCCTAGAGACACCAAATATGGTTATGGTGCGTTGCCAACTTGAGGCCGGGATGTTAGGCCTCGAACAAAAGTAAGTTTACCGGCTACCATACCTTTCGAACCGGAACAAGTCATAACGTTGTGGCGATAGGAATAGGTAAGGCGGTGGTACCAATCCGGGTGAGTCGCTGCGAAACTCTACCACCTAGTCATATGTCACGGTGCTAGTCACGGTAAGCCTATGCTCGCCTTTTACGAGCTGCCTGGTAATATGTAGATTCCTGAGTCGAAGGGAACAAAATAAAAATGTAGTTTTTCCAATTTTCTGATAAAAAAATGTTGCTCGGGATTGGATATATGCCTGGTTGTCGATAGACTTGCCACCTACCACATTGTGGGACTAAGTGTTTTCGGCTAGTCGTGGGTGCCTATTGTACCTCTTCCTACCTCTTCGGGGATAGGGGCGTGAAGATACTTTTTGCATGTTATGTAAAAATGAGTCCGTAATTAGCGTGGTCCTGCACCATGCCTAAACGGATACATAAGATTTGGTAGTAAAAATACATAATATAGGTTACATAGGCTAATAAGGATATTCATTTTATTACAATCTTTTTGACTACATACTTGTATTTTTTTTATATTTTATTTTTTATTTTATTGTTGACATTTTATGATTGGATTTTATTAGAAGTTTCTGTATTATTTTCATTACTTTAAATATCAAACATGTATTCACATTTAAGTGACACATTGACATTAATTCATTATGTTTTTGACATAAATTAATTAACTTGTAACATCAACAGGTTATTTGTATTCTTACCCTTTGATTTTCGTTGACATTGGTAATTTACATATTTCTCCCTAATTTTTGGGGAAACAAAATGTTTATATATTATGTTACTTTATGGATTGGGTACATAAATATAAAGTCGGCAGCTTTATTTCTATGTTCCCACTGTATGGTTATAATTTTACTATACTTAGTCTAGGTTACTATGAGTAGTCAATGTGTCAATAAGTCAATAATATAATCTGTTTAAATTATAAATATTGTTAAATTTATTTTGTGATGTAGGTAATTATTTGTATATGGATAACTTTATTTAGGTAAGTAACATTGACGTTTTTTAAGAGTAAGATGCCTTACCTACAAAATAAAAATAATTTGAATTTGAATAATACATAACATAAGGGGAAATCACTAATTCGCATACTGCAAATTAGAAAACGAAGAAATTAAAGCGGGTTACGTGTTAGCAATTATAACCTAATTTAACATTTTGACGTTTACCCTCTCCCATCGAAACCTTTTAGTGAGCGGTAAGAAAACACCCAATCACCTTTCTTGGAACATAAAGTACATATCGGTCAATATAGTAGAAATCGTTACAAGTCGGTTTAGTAGATTTGGCGTGAATTAGAGCCATGATACGCACAGATGGACAAACAAAAATTCTAAAAATGTATTTTACAACCTCTTTTTAGCTGCCTGCACCTATTTCTTTCAATTTTTTATGATATTAAAAGGCAAACAGGTAGACGGATTTCCTGATGGTTAGAAATTGATGCAGCCTAGAGACACCAAAGGTGGTAATGGTGCGTTACCAACCTGAGTCCGGGATGTTAGGCCTCGAGCAAAAGTAAGTTTACCGGCTCGACGTTATGGCGGTAGGAATAGGTAAGGCGGTTGTACCTATCTGGGTGAGTCGCTGCGAAACTCTACCACCTAGTCAGATGTCACGGTACTAGTGACGGTAAGCCTATGTTCGCCTTTTACGAGCTGCCTGAAAGGTAGGCAGATAGTCTATTCTGCAAAGGAGCCCGGACCAACACGGGTCTCTTTCTTTAAATATCTTACATCTCTAACTCCATAAGCCAAACTGCCACATCTTTTATAATAATAAATTATTATTTTTATGTCAGAGTCTTGAATAAAGCCGTCGCCTCTTTACTCGAGTGCATTTAGTGAGATTTGGCGGCAACGAGGAAATACACGATACACTCATTTCTTCATGAATATTACACTTGTGCACTTTAATTGAACTAAATACCACCTAAACTAAACAATTTTACTCATGATGTACAAAAAGTTAAATAGTTACAAAAAACTACGACTTTCTAAATCTTTTGTCGCGATGGTGCCAAAACTTTATGCGTTTTATTAATAAACAAGGAATAGATGAATAAAAGTTAATTTAAGTTGATATTATAGTGTGATAGGTGTACATACATACATATCTTAACGTCAAGTTCCTGACGGGGTAGGCAGAGAGTATCGCTTGCCAGACCTCAGTGATCTGATCGTGAAATGTCAACCTCTCAGGTCTCACAGGGTACCTATATCCATCCACATTCGCATTTTATATCTGCTTTGTCACTCTTTATTACATTTTAATACATAGTCTGTATTGTAGTACCTACCACCACATTGAAACTTGAATTACTTTACTTTGTGTTTCTAAAAAAAATAGTATCTTCACGTCCATATCCCCGTAGAGGTAGGCAGAGGCACAAACAGGGCACCCACGACTAGCCGTAGATACTAAGTCCCATAATGTGATAGGTGGCAAGCCTATCGCCAACCGGGCACGTTTCCAATCCCGACCAACTTTTTTTTTAATAGAAAATTGGAAAAATCCAATTTACTTTTTGTTGGCCGACCCGGGATTCGAACCCGAGACCAAGTTGCAGTCAAGTCCAACACCCGGACCGCTCGACCACAGAGGCGATTTATTTGTGTTTTTAAGTAAGACAATATAAGTATAGATATATATTTTCATTTAAAACAAAGGCTTTGTTTTAAAACATTTGAACGAACACATAATATACGTACAAGTTGAGTATAGAAGTGAGTAATACGGTAATTCAAATAGAAATGACACAAGCTTCATGGTAACGTTAGAATATGTGATTTGCCATTCTCATTCAAGTAATATGTCAGTCTTAGGACAAAGTAGCTTTTAGACGTGAATTCTCATAAAATGTGATTCATATAGAACAAAAAGCGTATGTAACAGGAAATTGCACATCTCTCGCAGACCTCTTTGAAATGCTTAATAGGATTCCTGTATATTTGACTTTGACATACTATATTTAGCTGCGAATATTATCTCATAAATATGAGTATTCATTTCAAAAACTAGGAGAGGTATTCCAAAATCTTGTATTAACAGCATCTGCAAGCAAGAAGGTTACTAAGCCGACTATATTTTTCTGTATGTTTATAACACGAATACTCGGCTATTAATTAAATCGAATTTTATGATATTTTTAAGAACGTTGGCCGACCCGGGATTCGAACCCGAGACCTCATGCAGTCAAGTCCAACACCCCTACCGCTCGACCACAGAGGCGATACATACACATACGAGGGTCAAACTGAAAGTTCTTAGAAAATCAAAAACTAAGCATTCTAGCAAGTTATTAGTTTTATTATAACTTTTCAAAATAGCGTCCATTTGCATCAATACATCGCTGCATTCGATGGAACCATTGAGAAAAGCACCTTGCCCACTCGGCCTTAGGGGTCTCTTCGACGGCGTTTTGAAACGCAGCCACTGCTTCTTCGGCGTCTATAAAATGTTTTCCTCGAATTTTTCTTTTATTTTCGGGAATAAATAAAAATCGCAGGGTGCGAGGTCGGCCTATACGGCGGGTGACTCAGTAATTCCACGTCTGAGGTCGCCAAATAGTCGATCGTTTGCCTGGCCGTGTGCGACGAGGCATTGTCGTGATGAAGGAGGATCCTGCTGCGAGGTCGTTTCTCTCGAACTTTTTCCAAGACAAGTGGCAAACAGTTGTTAGTGTACCACTCTGCATTAACCGTTTTCTGATCCTCTAAGACAACTGTCGCGTAATGACCTGTCTTTCCGAAGAACGAGGCCACCATCTTTTTTCCAACACTTCGACCTCTCTTCACTTTAGTTGGCAACTCTTCGGAAGGAAACACCCACTGAGCAGACTGTCTTTTGGTTTCCGGATCATAACAGTAAATCCAGCTTTCGTCACCTGTTAGTATGTCGAACACAGCATTTGAGTCACCTCCGTTAAATTTTTGGATCATTTCTCGGCACCAATCAACACGGCGGAGTTTTTGAGCCTCGGTCAAATTATGCGGTATCCAGCGGGCACAAAGCTTCCTGACCGCTAAATGTTCATGGAGGATTTTGTGCACTTGACTCATACCTATGCCTAGACTTGTCCGAATCTGCTGATAGGTCACTCTTTTGTCAGTCTCTATCATACGCCGCACAACACTGATATTGTCTTCAGTCGTCGCTGTAGAAGGCGGACGGCCTCACGCAAATCATCGGTGAGATTAGTTCGACCACGTTTGAATTCATTAAACCAGTTGTAAACTGTGGCACGAGATGGGGCTTCATCGTGAAAAGCCAATCGAAGTCTATCATAACTTTCTTGTTGACTTATATGACATCGAAAGTCATAAAAAATCATTGCACGAAAATTTTCTCGGCTTGAATTCATTCTGACGTGCACAGACAATTTTCAATTTGCCGCCAAATCGTAAAACAAATGACAAATGAATGAAATGTATACTCAATATTATTGGTAAAGAGTTCTATTTTCAAAATTTAAACTTATTTTTTTAATATAATGCTTTTAAGTTGCCAGTTCTAAAAACTTTCAGTTTGGCCCTCGTACATATAGATACATAGGATTTTTCCAATTTTCTAATAAAAAAAAATGTTGGTCGGGATTGGAAACGTGCCCGGTTGGCGATAGGCTTGCCACCTATCCCATTGTGGGACTTAGTATCTTCGGCTAGTCGTGGGTGCCCTGGTTGTGCCTCTGTCTACCTCTTCGGGGATATGTGCGTGAAGATACTTTTTTTTAAGAACATTCATCATGACCGCCTCTGTGGTCTGGCTGTCCAGGTGTTGGACTTGACTTCATGAGATCCCGGGTTCGATTCCCGGGCCGGGCAACAAAAGAAAATGTGGTTTTTCTAATTTTGTCATTTAAAATAATGTTGCCCCGAATTAGATGTGTTGGTTGGCGATAGGCTTGCCACTTATCACATTGTGGGATTTAGTACATTTGGCTAGTTCTGGGTGCCCTGGTTGTGCCTCTGCCTACTTCTTAGATGGTATGGGCGTCAAAATACTTTTTTTCCGCCATGATTCCGATATGATAGCAAAAATGTATCATGATCTTACTGGTGATTTTTGAGTTTTTTTTGTGATTTTTTGGACATGTTACTCATGATTTCAAAATAGATCTATATTGATTTTGTCACTTTCTTCACTGTCACTTTTTGAGCTATTAAATAAAATATGAAAACCACTAGTAAGATATTGACAAAACTTACGTCGAACTATCTAGGAATCGTTGGCCGTCTTTCGAAAAAAAAAAGTATTAAATCGTGATTTTGCAATGAAAATGTAGTCGGTTTCTGACAGTAAAATTTACTGCCTTTAAAATTGGAGTACTTAAGTATAATTTGATTCAAAATAAAAAAAACATTGCGTTAAATGAATCAGACGAATAAAAGAATAAAACGGTGTTACATTTTTAATGATTCTAATTTATCACGCTAGTTATCAGATGAAATTGTGGGCAAAGGTTAGTCGTAAACTTAATGCAAGGAGTTTATACGATATAAATTTCTCATGTACAGTCGTTATGTGCAATTTTAATACTCTCGTTAATTATACTAACATGTTTTTCCCTTTTGCGTAATGAAGAATGCAGTCATAAAATTTATGTTATTTATATGAGCTGTAAATATAGTAATACCCTTCTGGCTAATATTCCTATTTTAGTAAGAATATAATTTGTATAAATTCATTTATTCCTATATGGCATAAAAACTGACAAAAGACATGAACAGTACTTTGACGAATTGCACGAAAGGGATGTTTGGGGTTATCTTTAGATGCACAAATTACTTCCAGCTAATTAGATAATTAGAATTTCTTATAAAAAATGCAAGGCATCATGTAGAATAAATAATATATAAGAAAATAGCATAATCAGAATGAAAATAAAAATGACAAATTATGAAATAACTAATATATAAATAATAGATCTGTATAAATCAGAAACCTGTCGAGGAAAAAACATTATGTGATTGTTACGTACATACATATATATCTTTACGCAATGTCCCTAACGGGGTAGGCAGAGAGTATTGAGTGCTAGACCTCACGATCCTGACAAACCTGTCTGACTTCCTTCACTTTTACCCTTTTGGTACAAACACGCCGATTTCGGAAACTCTTGAGATCAACCTCGGATAGTATCCTAGTGATCTGATCGTGGAATGTATATCTACTTTGATTGTTAAGTCATATTCTTTTTATAATAAATAACCCGTTATATTAAGTATCTTATCTCTCATAGGGACCTACGTCCATCATAGGGACCTATTGCACTTTATATAGTAGTTGCATGCTCGAGTTCTTCTCGAGTAGCGTAAAACCCCGACCACAAGACACCAACGCACCTAAAACATCTATGCTCATTATAGGCCTCCAGTGTTTCTTACCGTCAAGAGAGACGTGTGTTTGCTCGTTAAAATTTTAAAGAAGTAGAAATTTTGCGTTTATTTCTATAGTTTTGGTGTCGCTAATTTTAATAATCCGGTAGTATTGTGGTAAATAGTACAAAATGACACAATTCAGATTTAAATTTTCATGAAATCGACATTCAAAAGTAGCCCCACATATATTGCTATATAAAATCCTTGCGACCAAGCAAGGTGGAGAAATTTATATATTAATACGTGATGCCAAAACTTTGGACTCCTTTTTACGATAATTGCGCGGACGCAGTAACATGAACTTTGTCACACTTATAGTTTATGTGTAGTACAAGTGCAGAACGCTAATATTTTTTAATAATAATGCTTAAAAAGTACATTAAATCAATAAATAAAACATTGCCCATATTACCATGCATTGACACACACAAACAAATATATTGATAATAATGGTAAAAGATCACAAATGGCGCAGTAAAAAAAAGTTTGGAAACAATGTAGTTGGTCTTGAGAAATGAAGATGGCGTTCTTATCAGCAAGATATTAAAATTTATGATGGTCGAATTTCCACCAACGGGCGACCAGTAGTTACATTAAACAGGCGACCTCTTGGTTTCGTTGATTAACAGCAGCAAAAGAGTAGTACTGTGGAAGTTGTAACCATATAAGTAATTACAATAAAGTTACTTATTGTGTTAAAAATGTAGCGATCGTACTCGTACTTCATATTTATGGTGTCGTTTGCTGTCTGAATATCAATCACTGTTACTAGTGGTAGGTTGTTGTATTTCGCTTGTTAACGTTAAATACTTTAGATTTAATCACATAAATAACTAAATCTTATTTAGTTAACCTACAGTAATTTTATTTGAGAAAGATATACATTAAATTGTTTTTTAACCGTTAAGTTTATATTGTTTTTAAATATTTAAATTGTTGTTTTATCGTTTTCAAATTTTGTGAATAAATAATTCAATTGATTATAAATCATCTTCTCTATTACATATAGGTTTAAATAATACCAATTTAATAAATAATAATGATGTGTTCTAAATCGAACTTTGCTGATTTGTGTGAACTGTCGGGTATTGGTGTCGGATTCAAAGGAGCGCCTAGCGTGACGCGTAAAGCATTAGTGGTATGGAGATAAATGCACCATATATCGAATGCATGGCATAGAATACCGAGGATCTCTCCAGCGAATTATAATAGTGACTAGTGAAAATGATGTTATTAGTGAATCAGCTTCTTAAACATTGGTTAACATATTTAGACTAAACGGTTATCGTCAACATTGAAGAGACCATAAAATACGTGTGAAACAACCGGCCCTACTTCGCAAAGAATTGTAAAAGGTCACTGTCACCGATAAAAATAATGTCTAGTAAGTACATTGACGGATATAATAAATTTGAAAGAAGTCATAGATCACCATATTTAGGTTAGTTACCATAAAATCAAAAACGGTGAAGTTGGAACTTAATGATAATGCTTATTAAATTCACAATAGTTTTAAGTACTTCCTTTTTCCCCTGGTGGTCCCGGTACCTTTGAAGACTATAGACAAATCATTTTCATGCTAAGCGGCTCTGAAATGCGACGATTGGTAAGTTTATTAGCGACTAGCAAAAACTGCTGAAAATGGCGCCAATCACAAACCAGTCCTTTGGTATCCTTGCATCTGAAATTATAAGTGATTTCAATTATAGTATGTTGAAGAAACGAAGATTACTTCCGGCTTCAGTCTATGACTATTCAACCTATGGGTTGGCAGCACGCGTTCATTAATCTCTAAGCTTATTTAGCTGAACCCCAGAAACTAATTTAGATAATATTGTGATATTAGTGGGATAGATCTCTTCAGTCTCTTACTTTATATATATATATATCTTTACGCCAAGTCCAAAACCGTATAGGCAGAAAATATCGAGTGCCTAATCTGAGGGAACCTGTAGACCTGCCTAGCTTCTTCCGTATTCAGTATTCTATTCATACATACCTGCCGATTTTGGAGACTCTTGACTCCACCCTTATACAAAACTCAAACATTTTCTCCAGAAAAAAAATCTAATTCAAGTAGCGTAGCAGAAGAACAGAGTGTTGTGAAGCAACTTGCCGGATAGGTGTATACAGCGTTAGCTATTCCTGCCACCATAATGATTCTGTCATGTTACAGTCTGGTGGAAGGTAGTCAATAGACTTGTACAAAAGGCTCTAATTAACGCCACCAGGAAATCGATACACCTTTAACATCTATGGTATCAATAGACCACAATTGTTTCTTACTACAATTGTTTGCCGACCTATCACATAATAAATTATATCAATATATCACTTTGTTGTAAAGTGAAAAAAGGACAAAATATGCACAGTTAACTACATAGTATAAAGCAAAGTCGCATCCTCTGTCCCTATGTCTCTTTGTATGATTAAATCTTTAAAACTACGCAACGGAATTTGATGCGGTTTTTTTAATAGATATGGTGATTGAAGATGAAGGTTTGTATCTAGATTTTATATCCGTGGTAAGGCCGGTGCGTGCTGCTAGTTAGTACTATAAATATGGTCTTTGATATGTACAAAATAAGAATGATAATATAAGCGTTAATTTAACATCTTAATTTCTCCAAACTGATTTGAACAACATTTTAGAACATTTTGGTTGAAGAACATTTTAATAAGTAAATTAATTAATGTAACTGCATCATCGCAACTAGTTGACAAAAATAAAATAATTATTATAGAGATTTAATAGCTTAAGCTAATTTATAAGTCCAGTTGATTTTGCTATCGCAATCGGTTTGCAAGGTAATCTGTTTACTTTTGAGTCTCAATTTCATAAAAACTAGAAATTGAATTCGGATTTGTATAATTTTGTACTCTACAATACTGGGGAATTATCTACAAAAATAAATAAAGAAATAAAATTTTCACATTTAATTCCAAAAAATAAACGATTCCGATATAATATAGTACTGGTTTTATTAACCAAATGCCAGTATTTTAGTCTATAATCTACAATATGTATTTTTTTACTATTGACCACAATACTAGTGAATTATAAAAATTAGCGACACTAAAACTATAGAGAAAAACGGAACTATATTGAGGTGTCGAATGTGCGTATTTGACGTCAACAGTAGCTAGTGAATTTAGTTTCTTATAAAAGAGGCTTGACATTCCAGCTTCAGATCGACAGAAAATGTATCTTATCGCCCATATCTCCAAAGAAGTAGGCAGAGGGACAACCATCGACCCTCGATTAGCTGAAAGTCCTATACTCCCATACAGTTATAGGACGCAAACCCTCTGGCATTCTAGCACTTGGTGAATCCCTGGCAACGTTACCTTTTTTTAAGATTAAGTTACCCAATTCGGTAATCCAAGGACTTCGTGTAGTTATTGCCAACACTTGTTCACAGAGGCGATCACATCTCACATCTCACGCATCCAATCAGAAAGGTCAATTATCTTTTAATCAGTCATTAATTGTGACTTAATGATACGAGTGACAGGTGATGTCTCTGAGTGCGACTCATTGACCTCTTATTTATTCCTATTTTAATGGTGCGACTGTAAGACGTTAATTGCTAAGCTTTTTTCTTAACATCAAATCCAAATTATTCATTTTACTGTCACCTTAGGGATTGAAGTAGATTACCAGACTGGTTTTAAAAACCTTAGTAAAACCTAGATAAGAGTCTGGTGACCTGAGTAACAAGTTACCAGTGCCCCCTCCGTTGATTTTCTCTTACAGGGTGCATATGTATTTATTTCTTAGTATCATTAGTTTTACATATTAGTAGAAAAAGCTACAACAAAGAAATGATGATAAGTATACCGATATTATCCTTAATCTCTAGGTGTGTATGTGTATTTTGTCTTTCTATTTAGTGAAGAAATATTTCATTAACAGTCTCTGTGATTGAAAATTAAAGTGAAATACCAGTAAAATGAAATGCGGGTAGTAGCAAAGGCCTTGTCATAAACAGAGACATCAAAAGAATTTCGTCGAGATTGAACTAGATACGGTTATTTTTCCAGCTTTAATATAAACATTTAGAAAATGTTATTTACCCGGGTACAAGAACATTGCGTGCTTTGAACGTATTTTAACCGACTTTAAAAATCGAGGAGGTACACACCTATTCAATTCCTATATTTTTATAGGTTGATGGTTTTTTTCGTCATTTCTGAATCGATTTTACATTTTTTTGGGTTTGCGAGAGCGTAATTCTAAGGTGCTATTACTAGTAGTAATAGTAATCTGATAAAGGAATCCTAGGAAAATCGAAAAATATACAGTAGTACTATTAAAATGATGCGCTTCGGCTATATTCGTCAAGCTTCGGAAATACTAAAGATATCTATACAGAGTTGTTATCACACATTATTAATCATTTCGCTTAAATTTAGATAAGATCAGTCAATTTAAAAATAAAAGTTTAAAAAATGTTAAGCCGAAGTGCATAATTCAAATTGTAGTTCTGTACTCAATGTTTTTGTATGTAGATGAAGTACTTAGTGAAATCAGTCTGTTTTTTCGTAGTTTAACTGCGATTAAAATATTGTGTAAAAAAATGTAAGTAAGCATATATTATGTGCAAAAATTTTTGTTACCATCATCCTATCAGCTTTGAGAATTAAATGATTGGGTCTAAACACCTGATTTGTTTATGTTTTAAAAATATGCTCGTTTTTTCTCTTATGCTGGTTCTGGACTCCATTACCAATACTAGACTATTTTTAAGCCCAGATTAAAAAAAAGCGTGTCTGTGGCGTCACAAATTATTTTGTTTTATTCCATTACTATCGTTGAAAGAACACAGCTATAACTCAGATTAGCGAGTGCGTAACAAAATTACTACTAGTTTTTAGAGTGTTACTTAAGATATTCGAAGCCACTAAATGATAAAAAAATCGTGATGGTATACAGTTTTACCATCGACTTCATAAATCTTATTACTTTTGTCTATGTACAACTCGTACAAATCAACTGTGCACTCCGTTGGAATGCGACCCCTCTCCCGCGTGGCGCCCCGCATTTCCCGCAAGCGCTTTTTAGCGATAGCATTTTTGTTACCGTTATCAAATGGATCTTGTTAAATGATGAATGAATGAAAAATAAAATGACAAAATATGAGGTGCACAGTTAATTTGTAGGGGTTATATATTTTGTGTTCCAACATTATACATAACATTATAACAACAAATTAAATTGTAGTTTAATTGTCGCCTCTGTGGTCTAGCGGTTCAGTTGTCGGACTTGACTGCATGAGGTCCCGAGTTCGATTCCTGGGTCGGGCAACAAAAAGAAAATTGGATTTTTCCAATTTTCTTCTAATAAAAAAAGGTTGCTCGGGATTGGATATGTGCCCGGTTGGCGATAGGGTTGCCACCTGTCTTATTGTGGGACCTAGTATCTTGAGCTAGTCGTGGGAGCCCTGGTTGTGCCTCTGCCTGCCTCTTCGGAGATGTGGGCGTGAAGATACTTTTTTTTTATAACAATAAATTAAATTGTAGTTTAAAAAACCATAAAAAGCACATCAAGGCTTGATAGTTTTATTCGTTTAATGTTTCTTATAATTTAATTCTATTCCAATTAAACTTAAACGAATTATGTCGATTTAAAGCGACCGGTGACCTAGTAACGCTTATAAAGAGGGTCTTAGATTTCTATTCAGTTAATTTATCATTCGACACAGCGGTCACGGTGTTGATGACGACGGAAATTTGATTTATTACCTTCATTGATCCGAAGCTGGTTTGGAGTTAGACAGCGAATGTAACTGTGCTATATAAAACCAAATAACTTTTTGGGTGTGATGGGTATTTATGGTTAAAATATAAAGTAAAAGCTTCTGCACGCGCTTTTTTATGTGTAATGCATTGCTATCAAGTTTCATCTAAATATTTTCATATTAGCATGACAGAATATTAAACATGTTAAAACTTTTGGTTTTATGATATTATTTGAATATTAAAAGTTATTAAGTACAAATTTTAAATAAATAAAATGTATAAAATATATATTTAGAATTTATACTCTATCATCGTCGTCCTCGGTAGAGTTCTACACACTTTCTGAATAACACTTGTATTTTTCCACAATATATTTTTCACAGCATCATTAGGCCTTTTCAACTAAAGATAAGATCAAATTACTTTTTAACCTTAAGTACAGTATTTGGTTGCTTATTATTGATGGTACATAGATGAATAAAAAAATCCCAGGTTAACCAGCCAAGTTAGCCAGGTTAACAACAAGTTTTTTCCCAACAAAATGGGGATAACTTTCCATTTTAGTCTACCTCATGTTAAAAAATAAATAATAAAAATTTATTCTTTTTTCTTTTTTTTAACAACATAACTATAAAAAGGAAGGTCCAATTACTGCACAAAAATGCTTAACCATCGCAAACAACACGGCACGTTAAAATTCTTCTCACACTCCAACGTCATACAATGTAGATTTTTGATTCAGATTAAAAACGCTGCTCTTTTGTCCAATAAATGCCTTCACAGCGAATTTACTGACATTTTAAGGCATAATACAGATATGAAGAGTCAAAAAGAACCGCAAAAGCGTATTATTATATTTACGTTTATGTTTATGTAGACCCAGACTGAGTCGCTTGAATATTATCCAAGATTAGTGTAAAGTCTCCGATCTGGAAGAAAAAGGTTGTCTTGTAGATATCGCTTGGTTTAGCGATAAGACCGTCTTTTGTGTACTATAAACTATAATTATAAGCTCTTGTTAATAATTAACTGTACTTATTTTGTAGTAAGTTTAATTGTGTAGATACAATAAAGAGTTCAATCATTCAAACATTCATTCGATAATGTATTATTTCGTTCATTTATTCATTCATTACTTCATTCATTCATTCATTCATAAATTCAAAGGATGTGATGCAAAATTTCTAAAACCAATATGTCTCCACGACCCTGGTGTAACTACACTTTTAAGCATCCTTGGTTCTATTACTATGTTACGTACAGTTCGAGATTCACATGTTCGATCTTAAAAATCTTTAAATGGAATTAACGTAAAAAGTATGCTTTTAAACGAAAAATAAATCATTAAATTTGCTTAATTCAATAAAAAAATTTCAGCTTTTTCTAAATAACAGAAATAAAAAAAACGACGGGTTTGCCGGTAAAAGTGAAAACTTGAATATTAACGTTGTGCTTTTTGATATGTTGGAATGGTTAGGGAATAATTTTGCAGGAATTGCTTTAATTATCAGTATGAAAGTACTATCAGTTATGTGGTAGAATACAACATTCATTTATTGCGCTGTCGTACACAATCATGACAACACGAACATTAATCGTCTTATTCGCGCAAGCGCCCTGCGCTGTATTACGAATTTTCGTTTTACGACTTGGGTCATGTGTCCTGACGCAAGTTTAAAAGTTTCAAGTATTCCAAAAAAAGTGCGGAACTCCGCTAAAGAACTTTTCACTTCAAAAAAACATTCAGTCAAATTGAAAGCATTTTTCTTTTCGGAGGGTAAGGTAGCCGGTTAACTTAGTTTTCCTCGACGTCTAACATCCCGGCCTCTGGTTGGCAAAGCACCATTACCACCTTTGGCGTCTCTAGGCGGCGGAAATGTCTTACCATCAGGAAATCCGTCTGCTTGTTTGCCTTCCAATGTTATAAAAAAATCAGTTGAGAAACAGAGCATCAGTTGTGAAGTACGTTGTTCACTTGAGAATATTGTCTTTTTGTGGACTCTTGTTTTATGTTTTAGTTAAATGAGCAAACGAGGCATAAATATTTTATGATATTGGAAGGAAATCCAGCAACCACATTTTTATTGCATTAAGTAATACTGCGTATACACAAAGAACTAAGGGTCCATGTGTGCTAAAATACGTCAGCAGTATAATGTTTTTTTCATACAAAGCAATCATGGATCTTGGTGACAAAAATACACAAGATTAACATTAATATGCTTTATAAGACTAGTGTTTCCAAAACACGATTCATTTCACTTTGCTCGATAAAAAAATAATCAAAATGTTAACCCTTTTTTGAAAGCAAAACCCAACTGTCTTTTTCAATTATGAAAATATTGACACCAGATTTAACATAAACATAGATAAGTACTATACCTAAAAGACAAGTGTTTCAGTTTTTAAACTTTTTTTCAAATTACTTTTATAGTGTCAAAAAAATGATTTGTCGCTTAAGACGTTTACTTTAGAGCGCAATATTTTAATAGTTATCATGGAACGGGGGAACGCGGCGATTGGCTCTTCTGGCTGACTAAGTATGGGGCCTTAAAAAGAAGTATGTTCACGTCACAAAATACTCAAAAAGAAGTATCTCCATGCCTAGATCCCCGACGGGTATGGGCTCTACCAAGGCACACACGACTAGACGAAGACACCGAGTCTCACAATGTGATGGTACCACCCACCCACCAGGCAAGCCTATTAACAACCGACTCGTACGAAGGGAAATTAGATCAAAAAAGTATCTTCACGCCCACATCCCCGAAGAAGTAGGCAGAGGCACAACCAGGGCACAAACGACTAGCCGAAAACACTAAGTCCTACAATGTGATAGATGGCAAGCCTATCGCCAACCGGGCACAAGATTAGGATAAGGGAAATAAGAATAGGATAGCAAATCCTAGGTTTACAGGTTAAAGGATAAGAAACCAGTACAAACTATTATGATATCGATAATGTAGGTTATGATAACGCTAAAGATGATAGTGATGGGCACTGGCAATATCACCACTTTGTAACCACTTAGTAAAGTTCTGATCATTTATGAAAAACGGTGACGACGCTCCCAGAAATGAAAAAATATTTATTTTATGATATTGGTAGGAAAACAAGCAGACGGATTTCCTGATGATAAGAAATTTACGCCACCTAGAGACACAAAAGGCGGTAATGTTGCATTGCCAACTTGATGCCGGGATGTTAGGCCTTGAGCAACAATAAGCTTACTGGCTAACTTGTCCTACAACAGGAACACGTCAACGGCAAGCACTGACGTTATTGCGGCAGGAATAGGTAGGGCGTTGGTACCAATCCAGATGAGTCACTTCGAATCTCTACCACCTAATCAGATGTCACGGTGTTAGTGATGATAAGCCTATTCTCGTCTTTTGCGAGCTGCCTGACAGGATGACAGGTGTTTTTTTCTGTAAAGCAGTTCGGACCAAAGCCGGGAAAAAATTGTATGAAGCTTTATCTAAATTTAAATATATCGTTAACGTAATTTCTATTCTTGCAACACTGAAGCGTGTTTCAGGGGTCAAGCGTGGAATGTTATTGTGAAATTAGTTGATACTGAACCAAATGAATATTGCAACATGCATCTGTACTCAGCTTAAATGTCTCGTCTGGGTCGCTGTAATGCGATTCAATAAAACTCAGATAAAGCATTAAATGGCTCAGCAATGGCTCCTTTCAACCATTTTATCGGTTCAATAAAACTGTGCTGTTCCTGCCTACGTATTGGCCATTTCATTTGGGCGTCTTTTAGCTTTTTATAGATTATTTTTTAATTATAGTAACGCCTGAGTTTGGTATAAATTTATAAAAAAAGTGTCTTCACGCCCATATCCCCGAAGAGGAAGGCAGAGACACAACCAGGCACCCACGACTAGCCGATGAAACTAAGTCCCTAATGTGATAGGTGGCAAGCATATCGCCAACCGGGCACATATCCAATTTCGAGCAACGTTTTTTCATTATTTTTTTTTATTTTAAGAGCATAGAGGCGATCAAGATATAATAGGAGGCAAACATATTACTGCCTCCTCCTTTTTTCGAAGTTCGTCAATAAAATAGCTATGATATGCACACATTTCGGATCTATTAAGGCTTCCGGTTTCTGTAGTTTGGCAAAGGAACCCTAAAATGCGTCTGTACCGATTTCATTAATAATATGTACTGCAAAGTTGTATTTTAACTATTCGTGTGTGACCAGCATAATGATTTTACATTGTCATTTGTCAGTTAAAATGGCGGTTACGATAATTTTGTTTTACGTAGATAATTGCTACAATTGAACAATTAGTCCAGTGCTTTGTTGCATTCATAATATTTAAACTGGTTTTCGCCCGCGGTTTCAACAAATATTAAACTTTGTTTATTCTTTTAAGCAAAAAACATCTTTATTGGACTTATTTTGATAAAACTTTTATTGGAATTCAGGTTGTATGTTTTTCTGACAAATGTTGAAATCAATGAAAATTATACTAGTAGTTTACTATAATTTATTACTTATTTATTTATCCTGTTAATATTATAAATATAGAAAGTTTGTCTGTTACTTCTTTATGCAAACACTGCTGAACCAGTTTTTATAACATTTAATACACACTTAATGTAACTCGGCTTAACACATATGACAGTTTTTATCCCGTATTAATGTTCCTGTGAATTCATTCCTCCGTCAAAACTACTGATGAAGCAATGATTTAAAAAGCCACAGTTTTAACTATGCAGATAGATAGATTTATTAATACTACAAAACGTAGATGTACTGTATTGTATAGAATTAACGTAAAACAATAAAGAAAGAATGACGTATTGTTGGAACCTTACACTATGTGTAATTGTGTCATTCGTTACCTGTTTGTACCTGTACCTGTTTATTGATTTTTAATTGTATACAATTTTTATCATAGCCAAAAATTCTATAGCAACTTTAAATTTTATTTAGGTTCAAAGATAAGTTACATACATACATGTTCAAGCCAAGTCCCTTACGTGGTAGGCAGAGAGTATCGAGTGCCAAACTTCACGATTCTAACAAACCTGTTTGACTGCGGATACTTTTGACACAACTCTCGGATAATATAAGAACGATCTGATAATTCAATGTCAACCTTGGTCTCCCCGGGCACCTACATTCATCCAGATTCCCGTTGTATATCTGCTTTCTCAATATTTAATCTGTCATGCCCTTTCTTGTTTTACAAGTTACACTTTCATTCAATCCCGCTTTTCTCGGATCTCACTATTGCGAATACGGTCAGCGAGCGTTATACCACTGATTTTCCGTAACTCAAAGATAAATTGAAGTATGTTTCAATAGTTACGGTTTAAATTACATACCTATCTCGATCTTTTTTAACCAAGTCCAAAATAGTAGTAGAGAGATACTTCAATTCATACGAATTGAATTGTTATAATACATAACAGGTTATCAATTACTTTTTTCTGTTTTTTATATGCGTGTTACGTTTGCTCTGTTAATTTTAAATGTATGATTCAGAGGTAGCTCCATCAATACACAATATAAAACAAAGTCCCCCGCCGCATCTGTCTGTCTGTCTGTTCGCGATTTAATCGAAAAGTACTGAACGGATTTTCATTTGGTTTTCAACAATAGATAGAACAATTCTTGAGGAAGGTAGTAGTGTATTAGTGGTAGTAAGTTTATGTGTTGTACAAACCAACGATATTAGTTCAATATGTCAGCAAAAAATAAGCCGATCGGGAGCTATCCTCGAAAACGCTGCCAAAACCTTTTGAGTTTTAACAAAACAATGTATGGTGGGTTTTTTTCTTTTCAATAGATCTCAAAAAAAGTAAGCGGTGGTATATGTCTATCTTTAAAGAACAACCCACAATAACCGTATTTTGCATTTACTTAAAACAGTAAAATGAAGGGTTACTTTAGAACATATTTTTAACAATACAGTATTAACCCTTAATCAAATAAATCTGTTAGATATGTTATGCATGAAATTTAGAGTAAACTTGTCTGAAAAAAAAAATTAAGAACTTATGAGTTATCAAAAAGTTAAAATCTCCGGGCGCAAAATTAGATATTGTTGAAGCGTAGCAAAGACATGCATGCTTACTGCATTCCCCCCTTAACTTAACTTGAATAACCGAAGCGAAGCGAGGACGGGCAGCTAGTATAAATATTAACAAAATCCAAGAAGTGGTTTAGAGACTAACCGCCAACGTTAACAATGTATCTCTAGAGATGGATTTCAAGCAATCTAGATAGCTGTGTATACTCCAGCCTGTCCTATACCTAATTGCCATATTTATTCTGTTCACAGTTATGTTATTGGCAAGCGGTAACATAAAAATGGATCAAAATATTAATCTTGGGCAGAAATTTTTGGATTAGGATTGAATATTAAAATTGGCCAATATTTGACAATCCATACGTTTTATTTTATTTAATTGAAGTCGGATTTTGCAATTTTACTGCACTTCAATTATTCAAAATATTAACAATGTACAGACAACTCTTTTTCGATTTTTATGTAGATACTTTGAAATAGAACAGAGACGGCGTCATCCAATAGCAAACAGGAAGTGACCTGGTAGAGTTAATTGGTAAATAGAATTAATTCGCCGGTACAGTTACTCCGTGTTTGAATATTAACAATATTGCATCAATATTCTGATACATTATGCAAAAAGGGGAATTCCCGCTTTATCTTATTAATTAATTTCGATACTGTTTTTGAATATGGAATTAGTAATGTAAGGTTATTTATCCTTGGTTTATTCTCCCTTTGTTATCGTTGAATACATGAGTTCTCGAGTTCGACTCCTGGACTGGGCAACACAATACGAGTACCTTTTGAGTTGTTCTCAAACACTCTCACTTTTGCTTTTATTTAGTTTCAGATTTTTATTTTATTTTACGTAATTTCTTTTATAAAGTGTACTAGCTGTTGCCCGCGGTGTTACTAGCGTAGTTAGTGGTCTCACAGGTACGTTTTACGTGACAAAATATATCCTGTATTTTAATCCAAGTTACCCTGTATGTGTGTGCCAAATTTTATAACAATCGGTTTAGCAGTTTTTACGTGACGGAGCAACAAACAAACATAGAAACTTATGCGTTAATAATATTAATAGGATTATAGTAGTAGTGGGGAAACCCGTTTCATTTTCTGTCTCACGAAATTTGATCGAATTTCTAGGTTTAGTTACGGCTCAAGTGGCTTCATTATAGTTAGCGTAGAAACCTTAATTTTGTCTATTTTCTTTTCAAGGATCCATTCAGCTCCCGAATATCCGAGCTTTTTATATTTTTGATATTTTCGCCTCTGTGGTCTAGATGTTCAGGTGTTGGACTTTCCCGGGTCGAAACAAAAAGAAAGTGTGGGTTTTCACATTTTATAATAAAACAATGTTACAATTACAGGTTACAGATTCAAATCCTGTCTGCGGCGGAATTTTTTCTTTCTTTAAAATTTATAGCTACTATAAATTGCCACCTATCACATTGTGGGACTTAGTGTCTTCGGCTAGTCGTGGATGCCCTAGTTGTGCCTCTGCCTACCGCTTCAAAAACAGGAGCGTGAAGATACTTTTTTTTTGTATTTTTCACCTTTTGATTCAGATTGTCGTCCACACATTCGAAGAATTTTGAAATTTCCTTAAAGTTACGCTAAGTCGCAAAACCATTTTTTTCCATTAAATTATGTGAAAGTCTGGAATTCATGGCCTATGAAATTCGGAAATTCAAACACTGGCAGTTTTGAAGAAGACAGTGAAGGTGCGTTTTAGTAGGTATGTGATTAATTAGTATGATAGTACCAAAATCATAATGAAAAATAAAGGGATATTTAATCAATATTTAGTTACATTTAAATTTTATTTATTTAAACTCAGCAGATTTTTCAAAAATCAATAAGTAAGTAAGTAATCAGTAAGTTCATTTACGCAAGAAAATCGCGCGACAAGCTTTTGTGGTCATATAAGTTGTGTATAATGAGGTTGTTAGTTCATGGTTAGTATTTTTAAAGAAAAAATATGATTATTTTCTTTTTAGATATTTTATGATAAGTTAATATAATATATAGTACACTGTATATTGTACGAAACTAGAAAATTATCTTTAATTTGGGTTTGTGAAAAGAATTGTCTATATGCCTATTGTATAACATATTCATTTGTGCTTTTTACTTTATTGTACAATAAAGAATTAATTAAATAAAGAACCTATATTAAGATATTCATTATGTTTTCACGTTGTCATTCAACGTGCTCATAAGGGTATGTTTTAGAGCTCACACTTTATTTTTTACGTTTAATCGATTCTGGAAAATAGGGGTACAGTGTTAGTGCTGACTGTATAAGGTCTGTAACTAAGCTTTTTAAGCCAACTAATTTCACTTTCTACAGTATCGGTCATACTTCTTAGCTAAATGATGTGTACCTAATCACCCTTATTACATTTAACTCAAAAATTTGTTTTTTTATTTTTTAATTAAAACACCATTGTCTGTCCCACAATGTGATAGGTGGCAAGGCACATATCCAATCCCGGGCAACATTTTTTTTATTAGAAAATTGGAAAACCCAAACCCGGGACCTCAAGCAGTCAAGTCCAACACCTGAACCGCTAGACCATTGAGGCAATATAAGAGACTTAGATAAAATAAAAATCTTCAGCTTGTGATGCTCAGAATATAACAAAACATTATTTGGATATGTATACCCAAACAATATAATATAACGGAAAGGCGTGTACGGCAGTCCGTTTTTCAATAAACTTACTTGTCCCCTCTTTACGTGACTTCCCATATCTAAATCTTGCACAATATTAGAGTTAAGATTATTACAACACGTAAACTAAATTAACCCTACGTTTCAGTTATTGTTACTTATGAGTTAGGACTAGAAGTTTCACGCATCACAGCAAAGAACACTTTCTGTACATTGTTAAAAGCTATGTCCACACTTAACATAGTTCAGCGAACAAAACTAAACAACAATGTAAAGCAAAGTATTCATTTGTAATTTTTACAGTATAACACAGATAGATTTTCTTCCAATTTGATGGTAAAAATAAGTAGTTAGATATTTACTATACCAAATATATATGTTTTACTATTTAAAAAAACTTACATAGTAAAACACTGTTCAAATCCTGTCTGCGGCGGAATTTTTTCTTTCTTTAAAATTTATAATTACTATAATTTGCCAGCTTATCACATTGTGGGACTAAGTGTCTTCGGCTAGTCGTGGGTGCCCTGGTTGCGTCTCTGCCTACCTCTTCGGGCATTTTGCGTAAAAATACTAACCTACATTATCTTTTGCATTTAATCTCTAGAGTGAAAGGAAACAAATGAATACTGAAAGATAAGCATACGTAAACTCGCAAACACATTACACGCTTCTCGTTGAGTAGTCAAGTAAAAAGTGAAAAGGGTTCACAAAAGTAAAAAAGTAAAAGGCAACGTACGACTGAAAGTATAAACAAAGACAATGCAATATACATTATTTTGTTCCTTATATAACCTTTCATAAAAATAATAAACTAACAGAGGTTATCATAAGCGTAATAAGTTATAGTAAAAATACAAAATACCGTAAGGAATACTGCGGAAAATTTCTGTAGATAAAAACCTTGTTTTTCCAAAACATTTTTTTTACTTTTGTAAAAATCATGAAAACCATGTATTTTATAACATGCCTAAATCATGAACGCTATTACCGATTATTGATACCCTCTCTGGAATAAAATGAAAACTTTTATTCAATGGTCGATACAAAAATATTAAATAGATTAATAGCCTCTTTGGTTTAGCGGTTCAGGTATTGGACTTGACTGCATGAGGTCCCGGGTTCGTATTCCGGGTCCGGCAACAAAGAGAAAATTTTGTTTTTCCAATTTTCTAAGTAAAAAAAAAGTTGTTTGGGAAATTTGTTTGTGTGTCCGGCTGGCGATAGGCTTGCCACCTTTCACATTGTGGGACTAAGTGTCTTCGGCTAGTCGTGGGTGCCCCGGTTATGCCTCTGCCTACCTATTCGGGGCTGTGGACGTGAAGATACTCTTTTTTCTCTATAAATTAACCAGCTTTCCCAATCACTCTAATGTAAATCTTGTACAAATTATAATTTCGTATGGCGACAGATGTATACTACATTTATGCGTGAAAGCAATGAAAGTAACAACATGTCAATAAAACTCTGTCCACACTTGAGACAATTTAACGAACAAGACTAAATCACGATAAATCGTTTTTTTTTCTAATTCAAATATTTTTTTTTGCAAAATAGTGTTAAAAATTGAGTTGTTTTGATGTAGTAAAAGTAGATAATACTTAGTTAAAAATAAATTTTAGCTGGATATTCAGGTTTTTTACTTTTTTGATAATGCTAATATATAGAAATACCTCAATACCAGTAACAATTTAATAAATACGAGACCTGGAAATGTAGCCTCCTGAAACCATCATAAACTTGACTTCTCCCATCAGGAATTGAACCCGAACCTCGCAGTTGGTTGGTAGTTAGACGTGTATGCTAGCCCTCGACCAACGCAGCGGTCAAACTTTATACGAAGTTTTCAGGATGTCCAGTTTTAGATTTTACTTCATGAAATCTTCGGTTCATAAAACAAAAAGAAAATAATTTTTCTTTAATTTTATGTGTGCCTGGTTGGCTATAGGTTTGCCACCTATCACGTTGTGGGATTATCACAGTAGTATCTTTGGCTAGTCGTAGTTACCCCGGTTGAACCTCTACCTACATAATATAGAGAAACGAGCGTAAAGATTTTTGAAGTTAAAACTTCTTTAACGGCGTTGCGAACTTTTTTGGAATGGGTAAAAACGTCTAAGCTCGCGTCAGGACACGTGACCTGAAACTTCTTAAGACGCAAGACGGTCCACGGCGCTTGCGTGAATAAGACAGCGCAGGGCGCTTGCGCGAATGTTCGTTTTGTCATGTTAGTGTACGGTAGCGCAATAAATGAATATTGTATTCTACCACATAAATTATAGTACTTTCATACTGATAATTACAGCAATTCGTACAAAATTATTCCCTAACTATTCCAAAATATCAAAAATGCACAACGTTAACATTCAAGTTTTCACTTCTGCTGGCACTCCCGGAGTGCAACCCGTTTTTGTATTAATAATTGCAAGTATAGATTCTAGATCTGTATAAGCATATAATAAATTTACTACTTCGGTTCACCTTATCGTATCTACATGAACACGATATGAATATCAAATATCTATTAATTAAATAATCTCTCTGCTAAAGCATAAACTTACACGTGCGATAGTGAACTAGTAATTACTATTCATTGTGTGACTTGACTAGAAATTAGGTAATGCAAAGTCTACAGGTACGGGCTTTGTTCATCGATTAAAATCGCAAATTTGGTTGGGGCCTACTGTATTAAATTAATCTACACTAGCATTTTATGTATATATAAATAAATAAATTTCCCTGGAAAAGTTACACAAACTGAACCTAACCCCAAAGTAAGCAAATTATATACTTGTGTTATGGGTGCTAGTCATCGATTCTAATACATAGAAAAAAATGAAATAGCTACGAGAAGAAATAAAGTATGTTATGTTAGTATGTAATGTTATGTTTTTTATGTTAAGTTCTACGTGCTTTGTTTTAGTTGTTATGTTAGTATGTTGTATGATATTGATATTTATAATATATGAATGCTTTGTTTGTGCGTGCGTGTGTGTGTGTGTGTGTGTGTGTGTGTGTGTGTGTGTGTGTGTGT
>NJDD01003244.1:293059-304507 GCA_002245505.1 Calephelis nemesis
GTAGACAAAGACGTATAACATCTGTGGTGTCTATTACAACCCAGAGAGCGTACGGCTCCAAAAATTTTGTGTTCAAAAATTTATTTTTCACTTAAAAACACATTTTTAACTGCCTTTTTTAACCCCACGAAAAGTAAGAGTGTTACATATTTGGTGTGTCTGTGTATGTGTCTATCTTCGGGAAGACAACTTTTTAATGGATGAACAGATTTCGATACGATTGATTTGTTTTAAAGCTGATGTCATTTATATGGTTCTTAGCTACATTGCATGCACGTTTTTTTATGTTATTGGAAGGCAAACAAAAAGACGGACTTCCAGATGGTAAGAAATTTACGCCACCTAGAGACACCAAAGGAGGTTCGTTGCCCGACTGAAGCCGGGATGTTAGGCCTCGTTTTTCGAGGGTTGTTGATTTTTAAGAGATATTTTAAAATAAGTAAAAAAAAAGTATCTTCACGCCCATATCCCCGAAGAAGTATGCAGAGGCACAACCAGGGCACACACGACTAGACGAAGATACTAAGTCCCATAATGTGATAGGTGGCAAACCTATCGCCAACCGGGCACGTTTCCAATACCGACCAACATTTTTTTTTATTAGAAAATTGGAAAAATCCAATTTTCTTTTTGTTGGCCGACCCATGATTCAAACCCGAGACCTCATGCAGTCAAGTCCAACACCAGGACTGCTCGACCACAGAGGTGATTTTAAAATATATATTGTTCATATAACATTTCATTGTACGACATATCTATTCATCTGCAAGCTCAACTCTTAGTTGAGCAATTAAATTAATTTTAGAACATTTACCGTTTATATTACAACAGATTTAAAATTTACCGACAAATTCAATTATGACTCGTCAACTTTTAAACAGGTAATTTAAATTTAATACTTAATTTTAACCAGGATCATGTTAGCAAACATAAATCACTCGAAATTAAACTGTCAATATTTAGCAATACCAAAATGGGTAATGGAAATCACCCATAACTCATTTATGAATTGTTGGTATATTTTTTGGCATTTGCCTGTTAAACGGCATTAATTTAGTGTCCGTTTTCTGAACACCATTTAACAAATGGTGATTGATACTCAAAATTATATAAGGCTTTATTTAAATTGTTACTAAACATTCAATTGTTAAAAATAATTTTATGATATTGGTAGGCAGACGGATTTTGTGATGGTACGAAATTCACGTCGCCACCAAAGGTATTAACGGTGCATTGCCAATATGAGGCCGGGATGTTAGGCCTCGAGCAAATGTAAGTTTATCGGCTACATTACCCTTCGAACTGGAACACTTCAACGGCGAGCACTGACGTTATGGCGGCAAGAATAGGTTAGGCGGTGATACCAATCCAGGCGAGTCGAAACGTGCGAGTTCGAAACTCTACCACCTAACATACTGTGTATATTTATATATATAGAAAATAAAATATATTCTATAAACGGAGAAAATACAAACATGGGGGAAATATTCATATCGTTTGGAAACAAATCAGTTGGTCATGATATATGAAGATGGCGTTCTTATCAAAAATAATTAATAATTATTAAAATAACTTATGATTATATATTATAATGTATTATGGTCGAATTTCGGTCAATGGGCGATCATTAGTTTTAATAATTAGCTCAAAAATAGCATTTTTTAAAATTATCAGTTTTACCGTCGCTTCTTCTATGTGTAAAACTTAAATAACATAACGCGAATATAATTCACATTTTCAAATAAAGGGTACTTTAATTTTTAGCCCTGATGATGCTGTATAAGTGAAATCGGTAAGCTATTTACAAAATAATAAATTGTATGTGATACGTAAAACAATACAAGTGTTTTTTTTTATGAAAATGAATTGAAAAATGAAAATGAAAGTCATTTATTTGCGGAAAATGTGTGTTAAAAATTTGTTAAAAAGAAATTTAAGAATACAGCATATGCTACCATATTGTGGTGTGCAAATACTTAACTCAATTTAGAGAAATTTTATATTGCTATTTATATACATTTTGACATTTAAATCATAGTACTAGTTTATAATTTTAAAAGATATTTTATTTATTTACATGTTTGATAAACAAGCAAGCAAGCTGCATAATTTATTACAAATCCATTAAAGGCAGATTAATTTAAATCCTATCTACTGTACACTACCACCGTTTCCACCCCTAGCCAGACAGGAGAAGAAACGGCAAAACAAAGTCCCCGGCAATTAGGCCTGTTACCTATATGCCTTTACTAATTTATTTGAAAACATGAATTTTTCTCCGTGTTAGTCCGGGCTCCTTTGCAGAATAGACCTGCCTTCCTGCCAGGCAGCTTGTAAAAGGAGAGCATAGGCTTGCCGTCACTAACACTGTGACATCTGACTAGCTGGTAGAGTTTCGCAGTGACTCACTCGGATTGGTACCAGTGTCTTACCTATTCCTGCCACCATAACGTCATAACGTGTTCCGGTTTGGAGAATAAAGTAGCCGGTAATGTTACATTTGCTCGAGCCCTAACATCCCGGCCTCAGGTTGGCAACACACCATTACCACCTTTAGTGTATCTAAGCGGCGTGAGTTTCTTACCATCAGGAAATTCGTCTGCTTGTTTGCCTTCCAATATCATAATAAAATTGGAAGTTTTACCAATCGCCGACGATGAAAATATGAAATAAATGCAGATATAATTGGTTTTATTGATTAACTTGTAACATTAATCTATTGCAATACCCACGTGAATATTGGGCAAGCTTTTCACCTTGGGTCGATTCGCCACACTTGACGCACCTCTTGCTTTGAATGCACTATTAATTTTGTTAATACGTTAAACATAACTCTTAGTAATTTGAAGTAAATTACATCACACCTTATGAATTCAAATAACGTTTTCTAGACAAGGTGTTAGTGAAGTCAGCTTACCGAAAAGAAAAAAAAATCGGCCCACCGTCCATGATACTGAGTTCTAAACTGAAAGTTTTTTGTGAGAAATTACTAATACCAAAAACTGCCAAAACCCAGTTTAAAAAAAAATTAAAAAAAGGAAGTAAAACGTAAAAGTACAATGTAGTTCAAAACTCAAAGAAATACTTAAACCCAGCGTTAATTCCGAGAACACTCTATTCAGTTTGAACGAAACTAAAATCTGTCACGTAAGTCAAACAATTGTAATCTAAAGATACACCAAACATTTCCCACAATAAAATCCTTCGGTTTTGAACTCAGTATCATGGTCCAAGTAAATGGTTTTGTTTCGGAGAGCTGTCCCCAATATCCCACCTATATTAAATGAGTCCCAATTTCGCATGGTCATCGCACCACGCTGGAACGGATGGATCGATTTTGTTGATTATTTTTTTATTGTGTGTTGTGAGAGAAGGTTCTTATTCAAAGAAATACCGGGTTAATTACAGGGAAAATGAGAAACACAATTCTTAGCCGGTGGTAGTTTATAAAATTCTGATTAAATCCATGCAAGCTGTTGGTAACTATTGTCAAGCGACAAGGAGTTAAAATCATTAACCTCTTGACTTTACAACTCGTGATTTAACAAAGATTTGGGTCGCCGCACCGAAAAGCCTGATAACCGATTTAGAATTGATCAATAGCTATTTAAAGAAACTCCTTTGCTTTGAATTAACTATCAAGCTTTTAGAAAGACAAAAGATTTACCGCAAAGCTTTTAATCTCGAATAGAGATATTCCACTCAACTGATGCCCAGTATTACCTTCTAGCAATTTACTAATACTAGTGGTCGCCCGTTGGCCGAAATTCGACCATCATAAATTTTAATATCTTGTTTATAAGAACGCCATATTCATTTTTCAAGACAAACTACTTTGTTTCCAATATTTATAGTGCGCCATCTGTGAACTTTTATCGTTCTCATCATTATAGTGTTTGTGTGTGTCAAATGCATGGTAGTGTGGGCAATATTTTATTTATTGATTTAATGTATTATAAACACTATTACCTATTGAAATATATAAGCGTTCTGCACTTCTCCTACACATAAACTATAAGTGTGCCAAATTGTATGCTCCTGCGTCCGCGCAATTTTTGTAAAAAGGGATCCAAAGTTTTGGCATCACGTGTTAACATATATATATGTCAGTTTAAATCCTAATTAATCAATCACCCATTTTGGAAAACGTTAATCTGATGAACTATTTCGAATACCGTGTACTGGATTTTTGTGCGATGCATAAAAGTAACTTTTATGGTACCCAATGAGATAAAGGCTAAATAACTTGCAGGCTTTTCTGACCTTTCGCATTCACTTATGATTAATAAAATCATCCAGCTGAATTAACATCAATAAATAATCTCATGACTTTACTGATCACGATTCAAACAACCAAAAATTTGGGTCACTGCACCAAAAAGCTTGCTAAACAATTTAAGGTACATTAATGCTATTTAAAGAAGGACGGTTGATGTAGATTAGCAATCAAGTTTTTGAAGTTATACTTCTTTGGGCGCGTTAGGAAAAAAATATGAGGGTAAATTTTTACGATGCGCGCACACCGTCACGAAAAAGCGACATAATGAAGTTAGCTATAGATAACATTTTAGTTTTTCAAAAAAAGGTACCAACAAAGTAAAAGTAAGGACATCTACGTATGTTTGCGTGAGAACTGACAACTGTATTCACAATATTTCTTTATTTCTAAGGTTAGTGTCTTTTTGTTTACAAATGTAAAATAAGGCAAAAGATAAAATTTTTAAAAAGATTTTTATCTTATTACGTCGAAGAAGTATAACTTCTAACGCGTGTTCATAAGTACACACACAATTTTTAAAAACACACGAAAGATTTACCGTGAAACTTCCAATTTTGACTAAATGTAGATATTCCACTAAACAAACTCCCAACACTGGTGTGTCACAGTCGTCGTATGTGCAAATCAATGTCAACCTTCCACTATGTAAGAGACGTCAATCGTATAGTTTTTCTGGTGATGAGAAACAGTCATGAACAATAGACATCATAGATATTATTGGTGTGTTTCAGTATGTCAAATGTGCAAATCAATGTTTCCCTTCCACCCATGCAAGAGACAAAAATTATATAGTTTTTCTGGTGATGAGAATTAGCAGTAAGCTATAGACATCATAGACGTTATTGGTGTCATTGTAACGACGTGGTTGATGTCATTCAAGGTAATTTTTATTTTGCTAACCATTCCGAACGAAGGATTATTTTTATAAGTTCTTCCTTTGCAGCTTCAGATTTGATTCAGACATTACGTCGGTTAGAAAATAAAAAGTGGTGGTCTGGTAAATGGTCTTTAGTAGTTCATAACGATAAAGTGAGTATCATAGTTGCTATTGGCAGTCGTGTCGATTGTGCAAATCAACGTTACTCTGCCACCCATACAGGATACTTCAATACCGAAAACCTTGTTGTTATGGAAGAACGAATAGATAAGCGGCAAGACCTACCTAGGCAAGTCCATTTATAGGACTCTTTTTTTCCGTGTTGGTCAGGGCTCGTTTGCAGAATAGACCATCTGTCTTTCTTGCCAGGCAGCTCGTAAAAGGCGAGCATAGGCTTATCATCACTAACAACGTGACATCTGACTAGGTGGTAGAGTTTCGCAGCGACTCGCCCGGATTGGTACTACCGCCTTACCTATTCCTGCCGCCATAACGTCATGACGTGTTCCGGTTCGGAGGGTAAGGTAGCCAGTAAACTTACCTTTGCTCGAGGCCTAACAGCCTGAGCTCAGGTTGGCAACGCACCATTACCATCTTTGGTGTCTCTAAGCGACGTGAATTTCTTACCATCAGGAAATCCGTCTGCTTGTTTGCCTTCCTATAATATAAAAGAAAACTCTGCTATTAGTGGTCTTATTGGTAATGAACAATTTAAGATATGCTTTTACGAGTTGCTAGTTGGGGAGGCAGATGGTCTATTTTATAAAGGGGACCCGAAGAGGTTTTGGTCCAACACCAGGAAATATCTTAAAAAAATATAGTAGTGTTAGTCTAGTACCCAAAAGATTAGCATTTTTTAAGACTATTTGGTTTAATTATGTTAAATTGACCATAGTAATATGAAACCTTTTGAATATTTCAACGAATCTTCACGCCCATATCCCCAAAGAGGTAGGCAGAGACACAACCAGGGCACCCACGATTAGCCGAAGACACTAAGTCTCACAATGTGATAGGTGGCAAGCCTATCGCCAACCGGGCACATTTCCAATCCCGACCAACATTTTTTTTTATTAGAAAATTGGAAAAATCCAATTTTCTTTTTGTTGGCCGACCCGGGATTCGAACCCGGGACCACATGCAGTCAAGTCCAACACCCGGACCGCTAGATCACAGAGGCGATAAACTAACATAATACTTAGAATATTTCAAACTAGCATAATACTTGCGTCTCCATCAACGTAACATTCATACAAACTTTCATTCCCCTCATACAAACTTTTGGGGGTAGTTTTTTTTACGCAATCTATGTTTGAACTCGGGTCTTTAGCTGCTTGCATTATTTATACGAGAGGTCAGCAACCAAGTATACGGCTCCCCTGATGATTAAAGACAATCGTGTCTTATAGACACCATAGATGTTACAGTTGCGTCGCTAGCCTGTGGCCGGTTAAGTCTATTGGCTACCTACGATATCAGCCGGACCGGACCGGAAAATTACAGTCATTATGGCAGCAGGAATAGGTAAGGTGAGATCTCTGCCTAATCAAAAAAATAAATTTCATCAAAATCGGTGCAAGAAATAAGCTTTAACAGACAAAATAGATTTTTTACCCACTTTCGCATTCGCGTTCATTTTATTAGTATAGGAGTCTGATATCTGAGGAGATATTCCTTACAATGATTGAGGAAAATGTAGCCAAAGTAATTCAATTTATGGTCTCATTTACGCAGCTTTATAGATGATTTAGAAAATTTTACGTGAGTCATTTATTGGGGCGTGACCATAATCCGAAGTATCTTGACGTGATGTCTGAATTTGTGGGCTTGAATGTTTAAACAGCTAATTGAGGGTCCTACATACTATGGTTCTAAAAGTATTCTAATGTTGATTTGTATGTCCATTTACATGACTAGTTATATGACATTTATATCGATGAAAGGGGTGTAGTTTCAAAATTGATGTGTAGTATTGGTGAAAATCATGGAAGAGGAGGAAGTAAAAATAAGATCAAGTATTCTCTCTTCTGTTATCCGTAAATAATCATATTCTATAGACAACATAATTGTCATACGTGTGTCGCTGTTGTGTTGTTGGCGTATTAGGAATATTGTGCAAGTCTTCCACAAATTCTAGTCTCGGGACCGAAAACTAGCTGAAACGTTAATGGTGGATACCAACCCACCCAAGTTGCAGCACTGCACTCTATGGTCTTTAGTTAGTTAGTAGTGATCCTTTATAACCTATGCTCGCCTTTTATAATCTTCTAGACAAAGACACAGATAATCGAATACACAGTGGACCTGGACCTACAAAAATAATGCCATTTTTTTGGAAGGCACACAAGCTCACGGATTTCCTGATGGTAAGAAATTCATGCCACTTAGAGAAACCAAAGGTGGTAATGGTGCACTGACAACCTAAGGCTGGGGTGTTAGGCCTCGAGCAAAAGTAAGTTGGACAGCTACCTTACGTCAACTACGTTACGGAATACGTCAACGGCAAGCACTGACGTTATGGCTGCAGGAGGAGGTAAGGTTTTGCTACCAATCCAGGCGAGTCGCTGCATAACTTTACGTCCGTCTTAGTGACGGTAAGCCTATGCTTGCTTAATATGAGCTGCCTGGTAGGATGGCAGATGGTTTTTTCCAGGCAGATGGACCAAGTGAAAGCTACTCTCAATGTACAGTTCTAATCTATGTATGCTGCAATGAAACTATTCATGGGTAAGTCTGAATCATATCGCCACCTGTTTTCAAAAACCGAAAGTGTTGTTTTTTGTCCTTCTTTTATGATCGCCTCTATGGTCTAGCGGTTCAGTTGTTAGACACGACTGCATGAGATCCCGGGTTCGAATCCTGGATCTGGCAACAAAAAGAAAATTGGGTTTTTCCAATTTTCTCGTGATGTGCCCGGTTGGCGATAGGCTTGCCACTTATCACATTGTGGGACTTAGTGTCTTCGGCTAGTCGTGGGCGCCTTGGTTGTACTTCTGCCTGCCCGTTCAGGGATATGGGCGTAAAGATACTTTTTTGTGATATTTTATACACTTAAATTTTTAGAGGCATGGTAAGGATGCTGCAGAGTAATATACGCTACTTCTATATTGACATTTACAAAGGTTTTAACAAGAGAACTAAATAAATTTAATTCTCCATACCAATTTTAAAAATTCATACTTGTCCATTTATGTTATTGTCGTGAAAAGACTATAAATATTTTCTTGCACATAGTAATATTTATTGAAACATTTTAATTGTATTAAAAATTTCGCTTTCATTTTTGACTGCGCAGATAAATAGAATTTACGTTAATTAACATTTTTGTATTCAATAGTAACATTTCTGATATTAATGCGGTGGCTTATTGCACCTGCAGTCATATTATTTGATATAAGCCTTTTAACAGTGATACCGTTGAACATTAATTGGCTGGCTTCACTATTATTAATTAAATGCTATCCTATTATAATTATAAATGCGAAAGTTTGTGAGTGTGTATGGATGTTTGTTACTCTTTAACACTTGAATGGCTGAACGGGTTTATCTGAAATTTGGAACACAGTTAGATTGTGACTTGGATTACCATAGAACTATTTTTAATCCTGATAGGACGAGTTCCTGTAAACTATTGGGCGAAGCCGCAGACAACAGCTAGCTCTATATAAAAGTAGTCCAAATTTCTTTTAACTGTATTTCGTTTTTATTTTAAATAAACTTCCTTAAAATAAAAAATAAATAAATATCCTTAGACAAGTCACACAATTGAATCTAACCGTAAAGTAACAATAGTAAATAAAATATAACAAAATAAATATATAATACTTAAAACAATATATAATCATAGTAAAATCAATATATAATAAAGTTGTTTAAAATAGATATATAATCTGCTGTGCGCTAATTAAACTTATTTTAGGTTCATGCTATTTTTTTTCAATGAAAAAAAAATGTTTTATGTTGTTAAAAATTCCACCTAAATTATCAACTGCAAAAAATAATAAACTTGATTATTTAATTAAAAAATTGTATTCAATAGCATTATTTTATGCATCTTATCTTGTTACAATACACGGGCACTTGGGATAAAACATAATACATACGTCTTATGCACTGTTATGTGATGCTTTGGAGAATTTTTGATAAATTATTATTATTAGCTTTGTATTGTACACAACTGATACTACAAAAGATATTAAAAAGTAAAACAAAGTACATAAGGCGAGCTTATCTCTAACAAAAGAAATTTCTGCCTGACTACTATTAAAAGGAACATACTTACTCAAAACATCATGCGAATAATTGCTACAACATATTTTGTTTGTTCATTACACTTACACTTGTTGAATGACGCGTGATCATAAACCATTATCTAATGCTATGAAACATTTCATGGTAAATTTACCTAAACACTTACATAATATATAGTTTTTTACTATTGCTAGATTTGTTTAAAATTTTTCCTACCTTTCCAACAGCAAAGATTACAAACAGAACTGTGTCATTACAATGTTTGTATTTAATAGCAACATTTCACATTTTAATGCGGCGCGTCGGTTCACTACACTTACACTGAAAAAATACATGATCATATAGCATTATCTAATGCTGTTAATCATTTGTTGGTCCGCTCTACCTTTTCAATACAACATATAACCTAATCTAATCTACAATGTTGTTTCATTATTGTTAAATGCTATTTAAGATTTAAGCTATATTTTTAACAGCACAGATACTAAACTTAATTTTTTATTAAAATGTTTGGACTCAATAGCAACAGTTCATATCTTAGTGCGACTGTTCATTACACTTGCCTTCATGTTGAATAATGCATGCTCATATACCATTATATAACACATTTTAATGTCTCTTGACAATTAAAGTAGTAACAAAAAATTATATTTTTGGTATTCTTCGATTTTGTTGAAAATTTCGCCTACTTTTTCAACAGCACATATGATAAATGTCAACTCTGTCATTCAAATGTTCGGATTCAATAGCAACAGTATATCTTAATGCGGCGGTTCATTATCATTATCTAAACCGGGGGAGCACTTTTTGATTAGTTTACCTACAACATACTTTTTTATTTTTTGATGTTGTTAAAATTCCGCCTACCTTTTCAACAGCACGGATAATAAACAGAACTCTTTCATTAAAATGTTTGGATTCAATAGCAACATTTCTGATATTAATGCGGTGGTTCATTACACTTGCACTCGTGTTGATTGATGCATGCTCGTCTACCGTTTATTTTCAGCCGAAACATAATCACGTATCGAGAATCGTATACAGTTAACGACTGATTGGATGTGTTCCTTATGTTTTAAATATACTGCATCTTGCAGCTGAGTATGTTTATGTGTGTTTTTATTAAGTCTAAAAACAGTTATTCGTTTGATTGCAAATTTAGTTACGGAAGTATTGAATTGAATTCGTTATGTATTTTTAGATAAGACTTATGAATTAAATTATGAATTAAGAGCTTCCGGACTACATTAAAAATGAATCCATAAACAGAATCTTATTTTTATGGTTAGTTTTCAACTAAGTAATCACTCTTTTGTATATTTATTTCAATGTTGGTCAAGTGCTATAGCAACCTGTGTGGTAGGCGATCAGCCGCGTTTTTTATTCCTGCTATTCCTATAATGACTTGTTTTGATTCAGACAGGTCATATGGTCGTCCGAAGTTTAAAAAAATATAATATAATATCTGATCTTTTAAAATAGGTTTTTAGAATATACAAATTTTAAAAAAGAGCAAGTAGGGTGAAGATAAATAAACGACTTATTCTAAATTTGCAATTTTCAGGTAAAAATGTACAAGGAAGACTTATAACTTAATATCTTAGTTTAATATAACTCAAACATTATTTTTGTAGGTATTTTTTGCAAAACGTAACTAAATCTCTAACTCTTAAAATAAACTATAAGTATTAAAAGTTTTATATCTGTAAAAACAAAGTTTTGTACATCTCAAAGTATTTGTGTATGCAGACCGCAAACTTTATAAAGAGTATAAAACTTCGCGAAGATTACGGACGGCAAAACTTTAAAATGTCTAATAAATATTTAAAATCAGCCCCTGGAAATATTACGAAGTATCTTTTCAAGACTAGGCCACTTCGAAACTATGCCGAACTAGTTTCTTCAAACAACCTATTTTCATCCCTAATGTTTTAAGTAGTTTATCCAAATCAGCCACAGTTTGAAGGATTTTTCTTGACAAAGACCAAGACTTAATCCGCCTTATTCCAAAAAAACACTCTAGTACCAGGTTTAAACCAAG